>JAPFBL010000074.1:600000-785000 GCA_026182355.1 Hermatobates lingyangjiaoensis
ATTTCTCTCCAATGCTCTTTGATTCTTTTATTAATCCAACTTGTATTGCTTACCTGAATTTCTGTTTATATCTCCTCTTAATTCTATAACTTTATGACCTGGTGTGAGGGGCAACACTGGCGGTTAAGCGTGTCGGCTATTAAAAGTAAGGTCATGGCTATTAAAAAACGGATAGGGCAAAGACATTAGTCACATTCGTCTTTCCTCTATACCCCCTTATCAGCTTTGGGATATCAATAATCCAATGAAAGTGGAATTTTCAAGTTATTGAACATTCTTAAAGAGAGTTAAAAGAAGAGAAAGAAAACAGTTGACGTTGAAGGAGAGAAAGAAAAAAAGGTTAATTTATAAAATTTGTAAAATATCATGAACTACAGAGAATAATGTGTTAATAACTAAAGTAAACTAAGAGGTTTAATGTTAATCTGAGGGTTAGAAAAAGTTGTAGTGAAGGCATTACCATGAAGAGTATTGTATTTCGATGAAATAGTTCTAGGTAAACATTTTTTAATATAAAAAGGACAAATATTGAAGTGCAGAAATTGTTGGACACTTTTAAGTTTAGTATATAAGAAGGTAGTAAAAGTTTGACTGTTCAATGATATATTTATATCAATAAAAGTTATGGAATTAAAAGAAGATATCCATCTGAAGTTAACGAAAGATCAAGAAGTTTAAAAGGTTGTATCAAAAGATCAAAGTACTTTTTTGCATATATAATATATATGAATTAAAAGAGTAAGTTTTTTTCTTCAAGCTAAAGGGCCATAGATCATCACACCTAAAGTTTTCAAGTTATGGCTTCTTTATGCCTCCGTAATTATGATTACAAACAAAACCCCCATTGGCTAATGGGAGCATTTTTTATTCCATGACAAATAACGCTCTTCCGTTTTCTTGAATTATTATTATTTTTTTTTTTTTTTTTGAAATAAAGCTATAAGAAGCACCATTAAAGTGAAAGATCACTTTGTTGCTATATTAACGGAAGAAAACTAAAATCATAAATTGAATTTTTTTTTCTAAATCATTACTGTTGTTTTAGTTTGGTTCTTTTGGTATAAAGCATAATTAGCTAACTTAGTGTTATAAATGGCGTTAAGAGGGAAGGTGAAAGTGGTATCTTGCATTAAACGTAAAGAAAGTTACCATGTCCTTTTTTTTCTTTTTTAAACATAAATAAAGTGAACGCAGATAATTTGCAGCTCATACATCAAATTTTTAACCTCTCAAAATGAATGCAGTATGAATAAATAATCGTTTATAATTTCTGTCACAACCATGTTTTTCTAAGCTGATGGTTGTGAATGAAATGTGAGCAGCTCTTTCAAAAAAGTTTAAAATTCTTTCCTCATGATTAACTTGAGTATAAAAAAAATATGTTTTCATTAAATTTTTATATTATAAAATTATATTTGTTCCATTAATTTTTTACTATAGTATTTCTAAAGTATAGAAAATATGACAAAAATATTGACTCGTCTTTTAAAATATTTATATCTGCAAGTCAATTCTTATTTTTTTTTGCTGTTTTAAGCGTGTTTAAATTTGATGGATCAGGTTCATATTTTACCAACAGTTGGTCCTATAGTGTAGATGTGCGCCGTTATTTTTAGGCAATATTGCATCATAGTAAAGTCACTTTATTGGCAAAAATGTGGTTTTTAGACTGCTTTTTTTTTTCTTTTAACCTAATAACTTTGTGCTGAATTTTTAGAATTATTATGAACTGAGTGTACCATCAACTAAAGAAACCTGTAATTTCTTTAAAAATGGCATGATCTGTTTTTTCCCATGATGTCATCCCATGAAATCAGGGATGTAGAAATAGGATTCGTTTCCAAAATCAGACTCTTTACAGCTGACAGTCTGTAAAATCTTTAATAATTATTTTATGTAGTATATAAATGCGTCCATTCAGCTATTTTATAATATAATTATGCTAAGAAAGTTGTAAATTATGAGCAAAAGAAACATACTAGATTTGAAGATGCTAGGTTTGCTTAATTGGACCCTGAAACAGTCAAAAGGCGGATTGCTGTGAATAATACTCGTCTGGGGGGGTCTGGTTCTTAATTGTTCGTTTGTCTTGCAACGCCTATATCTTAAGGTAAATACAATCTCGTGCCGTTGTTTGCTTTCTTACTGTGTCCCCACCCACCCTCTCCTCTCTTCTGTTAGCTCTGGTCTCTTACTCAGTGTCAACACAAGTTGTTTGACTTGTTTCTTTAACTATAAATTCTGTATACAAAGATTGAGCTCATCTGCCCCATTGTTATATCTAAAGATTATTAAAACCATGCCTGAATCAATCTGAGCCAACCGCACGAATTATAAGCAAAAGGCATAACTAAACATTCTCTATTAATAAATCTGGGAAGTCTAACTATTAATATGAGTGTGTACCAGGCGTCGATGCAATCAGTTTTCACCAACTGCTGAGCTGCCGTGTTTATTCATTATTAATAGCGTGTTTTATATTTACTCAGTTTATAGGCTTCAGGATTAATTAGTGTGCTTGGAGGCACCAAAAAGGAACTATTATTTGTTTTGATGTAACAACGCTCTCTAAATACAGTAAATATAGGTCAACATAGTAAGAGGGTGACAGGGAGGGTAAGAAAAATTGAGAGCGATATGAAATGGAAAAGAGAATGACAAGGGAGAAAAAATAGATAGATAGATAGATACTCGTAGGGAGAAAGAGGAAGAGAGAAAGAGAAAGAGAGAGAGAGAGAAAAAGAGAAAGAGAAAGAGAGAAAGAGAAAGAGAGAAAAAGAAAGAGAGAAAGAAAAGAGAAGAGAGAGAAGAGAGAGAGAGAGAGAGAGAGAGAGAGAGAGAGAGAGACTAAATTACATGATATAGTGATGATATACCATATATAAAAACTGGCTAGACTTCGAAGGTGCTCCCGTCTTTCTCCTGTCGAAATGTAGTAGTGTTTTTTGTGATCTCTTTTATGTATACTTTTTCAGAGAATTTAGTTTATTCTCTGTATAAATAAGTTTATATCTCTGTAACTACCATAAGATATCAGAAAAAAAAACATATGTTTCAACTGTAACAAGCGGTCTTTGTCAGAGTGATTTGACTCTATCGAAAAATACTTACCTTAAGTCCTTAGTATTTTTTCTGTTTTTTTTTTTTTACTTTGGTTTGGATGTTGAAATCTTATATATATCAATGATCAAACCACAATATGAAATGGGAAAACATAAGATATTGAAAGGCTAAGATCTTTCAACCGTAACAAGCGGTCATCGTCAGAGTCAAAAACCCAACTGATATATTTTTTATGGATCTTTTTATCGGTATATATATATAATTAAAAACATTTAAGATATTCAATTATTCGAAGGTTAAAAACTGAGGTATATTTTTATTAAGAAAATTGCATATTATAATTGCAAGTAGCCCAAGCGTGTAAGATAGCATCATAAATCTGTTCGGCATTTTGTGTGCCTTGATTTTTCTCATTTAAGGAGTTCTCTTGCTTCCGGCTTGTTATCACTCAAGAAAGGCTGTAAATGGAGAGGGCGGGGGAGATGGTTTAGATCTTTTATTATGATAAAGGATGCTTTAAAAATGGAATCGAATATCATATTGGGAATAACAGTAATGTTATATCTGGTATCTTCTCCTCTGAGATGATTTGTAACGTACCAGCTCGTTTATTTGTATGAAGCAGTTTGCACCTCAGGCGTATCTCGCTAGGTATGTTATCAACTAGACCGATATGAATACAAATTTCATCATTTGTCGTAAATTTTCATCTCTACTCCACCAGCTCCAGTTCAGTTGAGTCTTTTAGACATATCATTTTATAAATTGTCCAGTCAGTGTTATGAATTTATTTTAAAATTATTTTTTTTTAAAAAAAAGGTGATTATTTTTTTTAAAACTGTTTAAAAAATTTGTTGTCTTTTATTAATTAACAAACTTATCAGCAACCCTGACGTACATATCGAAACATATTCAGTTGGCTTCTGACAATGATTTTCCTTCAAAATAAGTCGCATAAAAAAAACCAAGAAACTTGAGCAATTTTTATTCTAATAAAATATATGTTTCAGCTCGGTCCAACAACGCGCAGGTGAAAAATAATAATAACCATATGATAATAATAATAGTAATAACTATTAGTAACTGACTATATTATTACTAACTATTACTACTAATAATAATAACGACCATCATATGATAATAAAATAAAAAATAATAATCATATTATAACTGTACATGTTTTTGCTTTTGTATAAATTCCATCTGTGGTGCAAAAAAGTTCATTGCTTCTTCACTTGAGTCGTATACGTGATCTTGAAGTGTACAGGGTGTTCGGGAGAAATTTGACATATTTATATTTGGTTAAGTTTTTTCCGCGGATTAGAGGTATTAACCCACACTATTCATCATTTAAAAGATTAGTTGCTTCTGTATTCATATACATGATGTCAGAGAGGATGAATGACTAAAAACCACCTGAATCATGACTTGCGTCGTGATGATTTGTACCGGTCATCAAAGTGAGGTATTATTAGCGCTCCCTGAACAATGTAGAAGCAATCAGGCATGAACTAGAGACTCGCAATGGTGACTAAGAGGCTGTAGCAAGAAGAAAGATCAATAACAGACGATCTCCGTTCGTATAGTAGAATTCCTTGGAGGTATAAAGGAAAAGGTGATGAGGAACCCTGACATTGGAATTCGGGCTTTGTCACGTAAAATGAATGTTCTATTCTCTACCATGAAGCGTGCACTCAATGAAAACCTACGCTACTACTCGTACAAGCGCCGCAAAGGTTAACGTTTTATAGAAAAGGCCCATGAAAATCATTTGACAAAATGAGCAAACTTCTGGTTCCACAAAGAAGAACCACAAACAATCTGGTGCTTTTTCCATGAGAAAAACTTCTGCCAGGATCAAAAATACAACACGCAGAATAACAGATAGCTTGCATACAGTCCAAAGGACACTCCTAGTGTAATGCAGACTGAAATCCCCCAAACTGTGATGGTTTTTGGATGTGTGTCCTCTGAGGGTGATGTGATGCCTCCAAAGTTTTTCAGAGTGGGCCTCAGATTGAATTCACATGGATATGTGGAGTTACTGAACACTGTAGGCAAGCCTTGGTTAACAAGAGTAGCCAAAGGTAGGCCGTATGTATGGCTTCAGGATTGGGTCCCTTGACATTCCTGTGGGAAATTTCAAAATTTCTGGTAGTCTGAAAATTTTTACGACTTCACCAGTCTAAATGTTTGATCTCCAAACCTTCCAGACCTTAACCACATGGATTATTTTGTATGGAGCAAAGTAGAAAAAGACACCAATGGCTATGCGAGCAATACAAAAGCCCAATTCATGGATGAAATTAATAAATATTTGAGGCCCTTCCCAGGGACTCTTGAGCATCAGCTTGTTCCAGGTTGCGAAGCAGGATTGAAGCTGTGATCGATGCTAATAGTGGTTTATTTTGAGTGAAACTTATTGACACTAGTGTAATTTCTGTGCCTGTTAATTTTTTTTTTCAATTCATTAAATTTAATAGTTACAGAAACATTTTTTTTCATTCGAAACTGTCAAATTTATCCCGAATACCCTATTCAGTTCTTAATAATTGGTTTTTACTTGTATTATATAATTGAACTTGTGAAATATTTTTCAACATAACCTGTTTCTAAACTTATATATGACCTAGAGAAATCTGTTTCTACAATTGTATCATGTACGTAACTTCTTGATATGTGTTTCTATTCGGTTTGATACTTGTAATGAATGTATACAAGGCATTTGGAATTCTCTTTCCTACATTTTTTTTTTCTATAATTGAAACTTAAAAATGATATAAAAATCTGTTCCAACATGATTTGTGTTTAAACTTGTACGATCTTATTCTGCTGTGTAGCGTTTAAGTGACCTTTTCAAATTTGTTTCTCCTTGATTTTTATCTACACTTGCATCGTATTCGTTTCTACACTGGTATCGTGTATCCAACCTCTTGAAACCTATTTTTACATGGTCTTGAAAACTATTTCTATATTTGAACCGTACATGTAACCCCTTGAAATCTCATTCTATGTTATTTAAATGACCTGTAAATTGAAACCCAATATATATATATATATATATATATATATATATACTTTAACACATAGAAAAGAACACAGAAAGACACTACAGAACTCACTTCGATATTTCGACATCCGTCGTCATCGGGAAGAAGTGCGAAGTACTCGCGTTGAGAAGCAAAGTGCTACTGGCCTCCAGAGTAACTCGTGGAACCACCGCAATGCTGCCCCCCAGCGGAGGAGAGGAAAAATAGAAATCCCTCCAATATTTATTTAGAAAACAAGATAAAAAATATATAAAATACGAAATAATAATAATAAATAAATAATAATAATAAAAAAATAATAATAATAATAAAATAATAATAATAATATTTTTTTTATTATTATTTTATTATTATTATTTTTTTGTTATTATTATTTCGTATTTTATATATTTTTTATCTTGTTTTCTAAATAAATATTGGAGGGATTTCTATTTTTCCTCTCCTCCGCTGGGGGGCAGAATTGCGGTGGTTCCACGAGTTACTCTGGAGGCCAGTAGCAGTTTGCTTCTCAACGCGAGTACTTCGCACTTCTTCCCGATGACGACGGATGTCGAAATTCGAAGTGAGTTCTGTAGTGTCTTTCTGTGTTCTTTTCTATGTGTTAAAGTGTTTATTGTCCACACGGACCTTTCATTTTATTCGAAGTATATATATATATATGTGCTGCTTGCAGGAATGCCCTCGACTACTTCCAGTACTTCCTATTCACACATGGATTCCGCTGTCATTTCTTTCCATCCCCAACACACTAACTTTCCCTATTTTCACATTTTACTTTTTCTCTCTCTTTTTCTTTCTTTCTTTGATCAAATTAAATTAGTTTCCATCGAGTTTCACACTCTTTTTTTCACGCGTTCTATTAAAGTTTTAAATGGAATTGTCACAACACTGAGTCAGCTGCCAGGCTACATCTTAAACTTTTTTATTATAACCTTAAAAAGTGTCAAGATTCTCTTAAATCTTTCCTTCAAACGTGCTTTTACCAGCTCAAACTGCCATTCGAACCTCGTCCACTAATACACAGCTTTTTACTTTTTAACGACATTATTTTAACATGTTTTATTTACAGTGCAAATAGTTATATATATATATATATATATATATATATATACTTTAACACAGAGAAAAGAACACAGAAAGACACTACAGAACTCACTTCGATATTTCGACATCCGTCGTCATCGGGAAGAAGTGCGAAGTACTCGCGTTGAGAAGTAAACTGCTACTGGCCTCCAGAGTAACTAGTGGAACCACCGCAATGCTGCCCCCCAGCGGAGGAGAGGAAAAGTAGAAATCCTTCCAATATTTATTTAGAAAACAAGATAAAAAGCATATTAAATACGAAATAATAATGAACAAAAAAAAATTAACGTTACAGGTTAAGACCAGGAGGAGAACAAGCCCCAAGGAGGCATATGAATGCCTCTTCGGAAGCTCTAAGGGTGACATGGGAATTAGACTCGGGGATTTGTTTGAGGATTTGTACCCTGAAACAATCATTGAAAGGGAGGTCATGGGAATTAGCATGGATAGCTATGGGTAAGTCTCTGCGCTGACCAACGGACGCCCTGTGATTGTTCATACGCAGGCTCAGCTTGGTTGAAGCCAAGCCAACGTAAAAAGCATCACATCGAGTACATTCCAAACGGTAAACGCAGTTACAGGAAGTGCAAGATGTATCAGAAGGAACAGGATAGGAGTTGTCACTGAGAGGGGAAGTAAAGTAAGGACTGGAGTTAATTAGGGGACAGGTTTGGCAGTTACGGCGTTTATATCGCATGTGAATTAATATATATATATATATATATATATATATATATATATATAAATTCACGATTTATATATATATATATATTAAAGTTCATGTGTGTTAAAGTTTTTATCGTCCACAGGGACCTTTCATTTTATTCGAAGTAATTTTCGACTCTCCGCCGCCTGTAGTGTTGTAGCCTCATGTATTTCCTGTGTTGTGTACTTGTTCATCAACCTTTGTCTTCATATTTCCTAGTATTATTTCCCACCTTATTTCAACTGTTCCTTTTCTCCAATATTTAATTTCTTTCATTACTGTTTCACATATAATTTTAGTTTGGTAGAATTTATGTGATTATCATTTTATTAACCTATTTTTATTTTACTTTATTTTATTTTTTTTTATATTTGCCAGCCAAGCAGAACTCATCTTCTTCTTCTTCTCTTTCTTCCGATGATGACGAAGTTGAAATATTGAAGTTAGTTGTGTGTTATTTAAATATTGAAATGAGTTCTATGTTGTTCTTTTCTTGTAATCGTTTGATATATATTAGTATAAGTGGGCAGCAGGTCTTCTTGTAAACAAATGGAATTAAAATGTGCAGCAGCTTCTGTATTTACGACCTTTCTGCTGATAGCCTCGATTTTTCTTACTAACTTTCAATGTACTGGAGGTAATTTCCATATAAGATGGGCCAGAGACATGTCAACGTTGTCGTTGACCCTGCTAGTATTATGAACGTTGAATCTTGAATGTTGTCGCAACTATGCTAGAACCTGCTTTTGGTTTTACATTCACTTGTTGTATTGTTTCCTGTTTTATTTATGTTGAAGTAGTTCTGTTCAGTTTTTTTCTTTTTCTTTTGAGAATGGTTATCACAATTTTGACAAAGTGTTAGACCAGAAGATGACCTATGATGGTTGAAAGCTTATCTGTAATTGAACATGTGAGTATTTTATTAAAGTCGTTTTTCTACATGCTTTCTTAATAGTTTTGTTTGTCACGTTGACATGTCTCTGGCCAATTTTATATGGAAATTACCTCCAGTACATCGAAAGTTAGTAAGAAAAATCGAGGCTATCAGCAGAAAGGTCGTAAATGCAGAAGCTACTGCACACACACACACACACACACACACATATATATATATATATATATATATATATAAATGATCAAACCACAATAAGAAATGGGAAAACAAGACTAAGATCTTTCAACCAGAGTTGGGTTTTTGACTCTGACGAAGACCGCTTGTTACGGTTGAAAGATCTTAGTCTTGTTTTCCCATTTCTTATTGTGGTTTGATCATTGATTGTTATTTCACGTGTTTATGTGAAATCTTTATATATATATATATATATACATATATATTCATGTATTTAGGAAGAAGGCCTTAATTTATGAAGTTTTGTTAAAATGAATGCTAATGTTGAGATATGTTCTACTCAATGTTCCCATCTTCGTCATATAGGTTCTCCATATATTAAAAACAAGACAGAAGTTTAGCAAAATTTCTTTTTAGTATACACCGACATGTGCCAGTCCTTGTTGATAATAGGATAATAATACTATTGATAATAGGAATAGGCTACTTCCTTTACAAAATTCTGAAAAGACAATAGTATTGTTTACTTTATTAGCAACATACGTTAAATTAAATAATAAATCGTTTTTATTTTCAAATTCTTTTTTGTTGATAATATTGAGAAGAACATTTGAAATTATTTTTGCATTATTTTGTATGATTTGCATATTTTTTTTAGAAGTATTCAATTAGTTTTTATTCGCAAGTAACTGATTTTCCATTTTGTGGCTTAAATGACGAGAATTTGATTCTATTTTATTCATTACTTTTTAATAATGTTCATTTTCTTGGGCGTCTTTGTTTGAAATTAACCAAGGAATGTCCGTACCAAGATCATTTATTGATCCTCTCTTAAGTTTAGTCAGAGGTAAAATTCTGTTGATTAATATGTAATCTAATTTGTTTCAAATGCAGTATATGTGTTTCTGTAGGATATTAATATAGTGTCTAGTTGTATTTGGCAGGATTTAATTAATTATTTTATCCATTTTGCTGACTTCAGTATGAATAGTTAAAATATTGAGTTCATATAAGTATAGTAGTCTTATCTATATAAGTAGTATATAGATTTTGCTATGCTAGAACCTGCTTTTGGTTTTACATTCACTTGTTGTATTGTTTCCTGTTTTATTTATGTTGAAGTAGTTCTGTTCAGTTTTTTCTTTTTCTCTTGAGAATGGTTATCACAATTTTGACAAAGTGTTAGACCAGAAGATGACCTATGATGGTCGAAAGCTTGTCTGTATGTCGAAAGGCAGTCAGTTTGCAGTCTTGTCCCAGGCATAGCAAAGTAAGGGTAAGCAGAGTAAAAATTACGTTTTATGTTTACTAAAAAGTATATCACAAACAATAAGAAACTTCTGATTATCTGGTTGTTTGTGAAGGTTATACGAGATGTGATCAAAAAGTAAGGACAGTTTTTGAATTCCATGCGCTCTGTACACTATAATTCAAAATATATTTTTTTTTGTATTGGTACACTCCTAGAATAAATGTTCACAGTTTTGACTATATAGCATCCGTTGTTTTTATGTGAGAGCCTAGAGGAGTTTAATGATGTTAGACGCGAGTTTGCGTGGTCAGTGATTTTTTCTTGTTAATTATAATGGTGCAGAGAGTTTGTATAAATTTTTGTGTAAAAAATAATCTTAAGAGTTCAAAATCTCTTGAAATATTGACAGTAGGGTACGGTGGGTCAACTTGAGTGAACAAGATGTTTATGAGTGGTAAGTTATTTCAAAGGTAGTTGTTTTTTTTTTAACTGCATAAAATCGCCGAGCACGCAAACACGAATCTAACTTTTTTGCCTCTCACATAAAAACATTATATACTCTATAGTCAAAACTATAAACATTGTAATGAATGTACCAACATAGCAAAAATAAATTTGAAATTAGGGCTTGTGAAATTCATAAAGTGTCCTTATTTTTGGATGGCACATCGTGTATGTGATGTTTTGTGAATCATACGTTGGGAATCAGGGAATTTACAGCACATAGAAGACCCTTGACCCCTTGGCTGCCACTGAAGGTTTTATACCACTTTATTGTTTTATATAATGCAATTACCAATAATGAAATCTAAGTTCAATAAACAGGAGAAATGATTGTTGTTTAAAGTTTCCATCAGAGCAGTGTACTTTGCAGCTTCTATAAGAGCAATATTTCTACTTCTTACTCTTCCATAAAAATATGTTTTTTTATTGATATTTCAGATAATTATGTTCCTTAATAATAAAATTAAGCGTCTTATCTCCACAGTAATTAGTAAAGCAGTAGAGAAAATTCCTCCGAGTCTTTACTTTTATAATTAGATAATCCTTAAATGTATATTTTATCGGCACAAAAGATTAAATATTTAGTTTTAGAGTAGCTTAAGAATAGATTATAATTGACTTACTGATTTGTCAAGCCATCAGGTTTGGTTGAGGGTTAGGAGGACCTTGCGAACTGAAGCATCCTTTGAAAGCTTTTAGGAAATTATTTCTCCGTAATTGAGGCCTCTAATGGCCTTGAGGAGGCTGGGTGTCGGGATGCTAATGGAATTTGAAGAGACTTACCTGCTAATCCTTTGATTAAGCCTAATTAATATTTGAAAAGATAACGATCACGATTAGAGGAGCTCTGATTAAATTGTATGTGAAGACATTAATTACTTGAGAATGAGGCATCAGTGTGGATTACATGCTTCATCAAGATGATATGTTCTTCACTATATACACTAACCAATAAGGTATTCCCTTGATGAATTAATCATTGCAATAATTCATTCAAATCTGAATAGGAAGCCTTCAGAATTCATATATATATATATATATATATAGGGTTTCCTGCCGTTGTGTTTCCGGCGTGCTTGGTCGCCCATTCTCTCTTTTCTCCTGAAGACCGATCATCCAAAAATTTGAGTTTGTAAGTGTGTCTCTTTCTCTGTGTGTTGCTTTTCTTCGTTTGTGAACTGATATATATATATATAACTCATAAAAATCAGTCATAGTTCGGTTCTCGACTATAATCGATTCCAGAAGGTTCAAACAGAATTGTACGAGTTCCAAAACGAATTTTTCTATTAAAAATGTAAATTAATTTAATCAGTTCCAAGACTAGAAAACATTTTTTAAAAAAAATGTGACAATAATTTAACGCAAAATTTGTTAACAAAGTAACTTATATTCAAAATGCATTTTATCATAAATATATGAAAGTTATGGACTGTACTAATAATGGTAATATATGATATTTATAATGGTAATGAAAATAATATATACACATTGTTTACTATTCTGTATGTAATACTTAATAATATTATATGATACCACGCATCATCTTTGATTTTTTTTAAAATACCCATCAAAGATGGGCATGTCTGCTAGTTATATATAATATGTTATACATTTATAATTTATTCATTATAAATATGATCAACTTTGGATGACATCAAAAAGCAAGGACTTTATAATTTTTCTATATTTTGTTAAAATTTGAAAAAGGAGTATTAATATTTCTAAAAGCGGATATCTGTGATTTAAATTTAGTTAGAATATTGGTTGATTTACAAATGCCGGACTTTTCCAAAGATAACCTGTTACAAAGCACTTTGATGATTGTTGTCCGAGTCTGACTTTCAAACGATACTTGAAAGTTTCAAGGATTTTTTCACTGCAATGTTCTAGTTCAGAGGTAACTTAAACAAGTTACCTTGTTTGAAAGTTCAAGAGACTTATTGAAGTTGAAACAAAGTCAAACTGAAACATATTTCAAAGCATTAAGTTCAAAGATTAAGTTTGTCATTTGACAACCCTTTACTAAGGGTAGTCTTTTATAAAACATAACACAACTAATTCTAAAAACTGTGGGTCTGAAAACATTTATACTCTGTTATGTACTGAGGCATTTCCTTCAAAAAGAAGGTGGAAATTAGTCAAGCAAATTATAAAGTATTTAATAAATTATTTATACTAACAGATTATTGTGTTAAGCCAACTCATAGAAAAGATGAAAGATGAGAAATGTTAAAGTTTTGTAAAAATGTAATTAAATACTACACTTTATTATTTCAAAAAATGCTAAATGGACCATTATAGTAGTATGAAATGTAAATAAAATCTACTTAAGAATAATATAAGATAAAAAAACATACCTGCCGTTGTGTTTGCAGCGTGCTTGGACTCCCTCTCTCTTTTCACTTAAAGAGGGATTATCAAAAAATTTACGCTAATAGCTGTATTTAATTACTCTTCTTCGATTTTGAACTTGTATGTACATAGTTAGGATCGTATTTCCAATTTTATAGTGAATGTATATATCAATGTCCAAATCATGGAAAGAAATCAGAAAAAAATTATAAGGTCTTCATCCGTAACTAGCCGTCTTCGCCTAAGTCAAATGTCAACTGACTCACAAATCTCAGTTTGACTTCGACGAAGACCGCTTCTTATGGATGAAAGATCTTAGTCTTTTTTCTGATTTTTTGTTGTGGTTTGGACATTGACTTTTATTTCACATGTTTATTGTGTCACCTTCTTATATATATATAATGATTTAACACTTATTATTATTATTATTAATAATAATAATAATATTAATAATAATAAATATATAATAATATTAATATATTTAACACAATATATATAATATATAATCACATAAACACGTGAAATAACAATCAATGATCAAACCATAATATGAACTGGGGAAAGAAGACTAAGATTTTTCAACCGTAATAAGCGGTCTTCGTCAGAGTCAAAACTCAACTGAGTTGGGTAAATTATTTACATATATATATTGGTATACTTTGGGAGCAGATCTTCTTTTAAACATATATCATTAAATAACTTACCAACTTTAAGTCAAGTATGTTTCTTACATACCTTCTCGAGTTTTCTGATATTATTCCTCGATCTTTCTGGTACTATATAAATCAACTCACCGAATGATTTGTTTTTATTACTATTTTCCATATTTACACAGGGCCTACGTTTCGGTCTACACTGACCATTATCAAGGAATTCTTTTTACAATATTTTTACAATTCATAATGAAATACTTGTTTACATTAACAATCACTTCGCTTCATTGAAAGATAACTAATAAAATACACTTTTAAAATTTACAATCCACTTTATAAATCTAAACATAAACTAGTGTTAACAGGTTTTGTTTCTAAATACCCTAAATGAATTTTACACGTTACTTAATTCACTATATAGTTATTATGTATTTTTCACGTATGTAACTTTAAAATTCTAGGAAAACAATTGGCCTGATCGTTAAGGTTCGGCTTCTTTTTCTTTATACATAACGATTCAATTATATGCAGCCTTGTATGGTTATTATCTCGATATAATACTTCAATGTTGTCTTCCAGCGTTTTTCTGTTTAGCTTGGTTTTATGTATTTTCATTGTGTGTTCTTTAGGTGCTCCGGCTGCGAGGCGCATGGTAAGTCTGCGTGAAAGTGTCGTCGTAGAACAAATGTAGCTCGATTTAAGGAGCTCACAGTCTCCTATAGTGCAATTATATCTGTACACTACATTGGTTTTTTGTAGTTGTGTTTTCTGTTGTAAGTTGTTCCTAATTATCAGATTTGCTGTGCTAGACTGTTATAGTAAATACTAATATTTAGCTTGTCTGCCGAGTTAACACATGTTGTATTTCTTTTAATTATAGCCTTCAGAATTCTTTCATCTTTCTTATATTCATTAGAGAATTGATTCTTATACACCGTTTGGATTCTTCCTTCTTCACCCAGGTGATCCTCATTACTATTGCTTGAAGTTAGATTCGTCATATATTTCCTTAAAGTACTGTCAAAGTGTTGGTTACTATAGACATTATTGACCAATACTTGTTTCATCCTTTCTACTGGTTGATGGTAGAGAGGCCAGTCAGATGATGTCTTGAATGCTCTATGGATAAGTGCCTTAATTGTTCCATCTTTATATCTTTCTGGGCCCTCACTTTTAAATTTAAATTTAAATAAACATTTAAATAAACTCCTGCGTGTGTAGGTTTAACATATACTGATGTTTCATATTTCCTATGATTCTGGTTTATTCTTACGTCGAGAAAGTTGATTTTATTATTGACACTGAATTCCTTTGTGAATTTTAAAACTGATGCCGCTTCAAGAGCTTTTTTTAAACACTCAATTTCTTGTTCGTTATTTACCACTAAGAAACAGTCGTTAACATAACGGCAGTAACGTGGGGCTTTATACTATATATATATATATATATATATATTATTCAAATAAGCAGCAGCATCTGCATTGACCAATTTCTTGTTGACACTCTCTAGTTTTCGTATGACTTTGCGGTGAGACTCTGGTAGCTTCCAAAGAAGGTTAGCGAAAGACATTAACACGCACAATAAACTTGAGGTGAACCACGAAAACACTTGAATAAACCACTTTTTTAAAGAACCGTTTTAATCACTGAAATAAGGGAAGACCTGCTGCCATTGTACACGAATATATATATATATATATATATATATATATATATATAATATTAATTACATCTGACTCTATAATAAAGATTAATACTAAAACAACATTATTAGGAAAATGAGAATGTTCTAATGATTAGGCTTTTTGACTGCGCTTTGTCAACGCACTGGTTAAATCAAAACAGTTGCATCAAAATTATTGATTCAAGATGAGGAATGAATAAGGCTTGATTTTGTTTGTTTGATATTTATAGTAGGAAGTAAATCACATTTATTTGGAATAAAATAAATTTGTGATTTGAATTCTGCTCTTCAAGCAATAGAGGCTTCAATATAAATATTAATTATTGGGAGTTGTGTTGAGGACTGCGGCAGTTGTATTATGTATTCATCCAGCAGATAATGCATTTCGCTGAGTGTGTAAAGGTAGCACGTCACACAAGTAACCGATGAAGACGTATTAAGGTCTGTTAAAAGCCTTCCCTTCATATTTATATTTTCCCGAAAGCCTTCTTTTCTTGTGTGTAAAAGGCGAGACGTGTCTTCTTGAAAACATTTAAAATGTACTCAAGGCTTTTAGTTAGGCAGCACAGGGTTTCCACCGGAGCTCAATCTATTCCGATTCATTTTTAACAGAAGAAAAGAGTTCTCCGTTATAGAAAACTAGTCAGAATAACTTGCCAATCAGGCCTCTCCTTCTCAGGCATATCACCTTACATTATTTTCAACATATACCAATTATTCATCTCTTTAAAAAACAAAAGCAAATATTAGAAAATTCCGACTTTCTTTTTTTTTATTTTTTAAACATTCTAAAACAATTCAGTTTAAAAGTGCTAGTTCAATAAACGTACCAATATATGCGTCTATTTAAATATGCATAATACGTTAATGCTAAACTATTGTATATATCTATATATACTATGTATATTTATATATAACAAGATTTCACAATAAACAAGTGAAATAAAATCAATATCAAACCACATATCAAGCGAGAGAAAAGACTAAAATCTATTGGAATATAACTCTGACGAAGATTACTTGTTACGGTTGAAAGATCTGAGTCTTTTTTCTCATTTCTAACTATGGTTTGGAGGTTATGTATCAAAAAAATTTTAGGTCAATGTAAACAAAGTAAAAGAATGTCAATAAATTGAACAAGTATAGTAGGTGATCTGTTAGTCTAGGATAAACAATCAGTTTTTATAGCGTTATTGCTCTTTGCCGTTATTGAAATTACGTGATTTTTTTTATATGTTGAATAAAAAAAAATATGTTGAATAAAAAAAATATGTTGAATAAAAAAATATGTTGAATATTTAATGAACATTTTATTAGAAAAAAAAAAAATTTCTTGTGGTTTTAAAAATTTGAGGTTATTTTTTGTTTGTTGCCTTTGTAGCCTCAAAGATAATGCCAAATTTTCAAAACTGTAGTATTAGCTGTTTAGGAGAAAAAAAATGTAGTCTAGAAAAGTTTCTTGGCAAAGAAAGTGGCTATACTATAGTACGAGGTGTGTAAATAAAGTAGTGAGACTGGCAACGTCGCTTTCAATCTGGCAACGCTGGAGACGCCTGGCCTTGAGTAGCGTCAAGTGCACGTGTGATGCGCCTCCAGTATGAATCTGAACTCGCCACAGTCATTTGTTTGTCCGTAGCGTTGGTTTTCGTGAAATGGTTTTTTCTTGAGCGTTTTAAAAATGAGTGACCTCATTGCGGTGTGCAATCAAATTTTGCTTCAGACTTGGACATAATGCAACCGAAACTTTTGAAAAACTTCAGGAGGCCTATGGAGAACGTGTTTTATCAAGGGCACAGGTTTTTCGGTGGTTTAAGGAATTTTCAGAAGGAAGAGAGTCGATTGAAGATGAACCACGAAGCGGAAGGCCTTCAAGTGCAAACACCGATGAAAATGTCAACAGAGTACGGAACCTTGTGCGTTCAGATCGACGCTTGACAGTCAGAATGATCGGGGAACAGTTGAATTTGAATCACACCTCCGTTCATCACATTTTGACCAATGAATTGGAGATGAGAAAAATTTGTGCGAAAATGGTTCCGAAAAACCTTTCCCAAGACCAAAAAGATCTCAGAAAGGGAAGGAGTTTTTGGCCAGTAAAAAAATTCCTGTTGCTCCTCTGCCTCCTTATTCACCAGACTTGAGTCCTTGTGACTTTTTCCTCTTCCCGAGATTGAAAAATCACCTCTAGGGAACTCATTTCGGGACACTACAAAACATACAAACTGCTGTAACCGACCAGCTGAAGGCCATTCCAGAATACGAGTTCCAGCAATGCTACAATGATTGGAAGGACCGTCTCGAGCGCTGTGTGGCTTCCGAAGGGAACTATTTTGAAGGTGACAATATCACATTGTAATTATATTTGAATAGAAAATTTAAAAAAAATCAGTCTCACTACTTTATTTATACACCTCGTATACCGTCTTACCTCGTGCACTGCTGCTGAACGTACGAGAGCTTCAGCAGCAGTGCACGATGTAAGATGGTATATTATAGTTCCAATATTAATAATACTAACCTCTGTGGTAATGACGAAATGTATGAATTAACTTGATCCATCAAAGATTCTGGACCGTAGGGTGGCCAGATACTTTGGATACACACTTCACCCACCCACACACATACAGATATCATCGAAAAGCACTTCATACAACTTCTTCTGGGACCTCAAAATATATAATTCTGTCAAAATCTTGAGATCTAATTTTTTCACGATTACTATACTTTACTTACACTAAAGTAAAAAGTTTAGTTCTTATCAAAGCAACATTAGATATTTATTTGCGCTCTTCACACGCGTGACTTTCTGTAAATATTTGTACAGAAATGTTATAAAGTGTCAAGATATATTTATTTATCGTTTTTGAAGCTTTGTTTTATTTTAATTAGTTTATAAACATATTGCAATAATAAAAAATCATTAAATTGTGTGTAAATTGTTATTATTACAGCTTTATCATCTTATTGAATAGAATATTAATAGAATTATATTAAGCATTTTGACTTATATCAATTCATTTCTTTGCTTAATGAGAAAATTTTTTGTCATTAAATTTTTGAAATTGCTATAATAATTAATTAAAATAAGATTTAGAGAATAAGATGCAGTTGTTTTGGACACGAGTATATTGGGTAAATCGAAAGTACTTTACGACAATACACGTTGATGATTTAAATATAATAATAACAATAATTACAATTTTGACAATAATTTAATTTATATGGACAAGGGAGGGACGATACGGGGAACACAGTTTTGACAGGACTAAGGACTGAGACTATTAAGAACAGAAACGTTAGAAATATTTAAACATATCCATAAACAAACTGGCCACCCAACACATGAATTATTTGTGAACCATTAAAGGGCTCACAAACTCATGATAAAGACCAAGGGAATAGATAGAGACACTAAAATAATCTGGAGTGGCCTACACTCAACTTTATTTTAACAAAACATAACACCTAACTTGCTGACAACCAATTGATTTTTACTTTTACTCTTAGTAGTGATTATGAAACAATTCCGCCTTCAGATTTCGAGGGATTACAATTTTGATGTCCTTAATTGTTTTTGTCCTTAATTGATGTCCTTAATGAGTCATATAGTGTAGTTGTGCCCTATTGTTTAGGGGCAATATTGCACGGTGGGAAAGTCATTTTTTGTCTAAAATGTATTTTAAGATACGTTTACTATTATTGTTAAACTACTAACTCTACTTATAAAATTTTCGGCTTTTAAAATTTTTGTATTATCATAGAAATTAGAGCAGCAATAAATACAAAAACCATAGATTTTTAAAACAAAAAAAAAATTAACTTCAATAAGCTGTAAACATTTGTACTGAATATGATTGATTTGAAATATGATTGAATCTAAATGCTTTTAGGGAGACAAAAATCAGTATGTTTTTAACAATTATTTTTACCTACATTAAAGTTGAGTGTTGGCCACTCCAGATTTTTTACGGTTTTTTTTTATGTGTAATTCAGTATTGACGTATTGTAAATAATTTAATTTGTTCTTTGACTTTGTAATAATTTCCTGGATACTTGTTTAGACAACAATACCTCAATCAAAACAGAAGGAAATGTTCTTTCAATTTGAAACATTAATTCAAAAGTTTATTAATGCTATAAATTGTTTATCTTTAAAGTAAGCTGGTTTTTTTTTGGTATAGTTTTCTATATGGTTATAGAAATACAAAAAGAAGTGGTAGAATCGTTCGATACAACATCATATTTCCTAAGAGTTTGCAAATTTTTTTATTATAAAAATGAAAAAAACATGAATGTATTCCCGTCTCATCCATTTTATCTCTCTTCAAATTCTTAGTAGAATTGTAAGAGTTTGCAAATTATAATATTTATTTTTTTTTTAAAAAAAAATGTGTACTCTTGTTTCATTCATTTTCTCTCCTCGTTCAAACTCTTGCAGGAATTTCATAAAAGGAAACATTTTATTCCTAACTTTGATTCACTTTAACTTTGAGTTTTTACCTTGAATATTTCATAGAAAGAATTATAATTCTTTACATCTTTTTACAAGTTATGCCTGTGTTAAAAAGAAAGCAAACAAAACAAATTGTATGCTTGTTAATTGAAAACGACAACGGGATTCTATTCTATTCTATAATTATTATTTTTTTTTTGTTTTATAATTATTATTACAAAATAATTTTTTTTGTACCCAGAAATATGAATAATAATGTTAATCTGAGGTAAAATGGATAAACAAACAAAAGTCTCCACACAAATGAAGTTTTATTCAACAACAACGCATTTCGAACACTTTGTGTTCATCATCAGGAAGACACTAAAATACAAATTATATATAACCACTTACAAAATCTGATTTTGTAACTGATTTTGTAAAAGTGTTATTTATATATATATATACATATTTTATGCGATCAATATTTTACTGTGTATGTTATACCATTAATATAGTAATATCTGTACTATTCCATCTATGTTGCAGATTCTATATTACTTTAATATACTGATATTTCAGTTTTCTAGTTAATCGTATTGTTTTCTTATTTACTGCTTGTGGTATGTTGGAAAAATTTGCTATATTTTTGTTATAAATCGCATATAAACTAGAAACGCAATTTTTCTCTTTTCTCTGTTAGATGAAGGCGTGCAGCTACTATGACTGAGATATATGCTTCTTCATTTATATTTTAACCTAAAGTTTACTAGCAACAAAGATTAAAATTATTTGTAACCTTTCCTTTGTACTTGTTCATTTCATGCTTTATTATGATTTTTTATTAGTAACATCTAATTCTTTTGCAACTCCATGAAATGAATCTTATATAACCACATAAATCCATTTTTTCACCTAAATAGTTTTCTATATAGGCTACAAGTTGATTGTTTGCACAAAGTTTAAAGAGTTAATGGCAAGATATCAGAGCTTTGAAGGTACAAATGTTATTATTTAATCGATTATTGGAGCTGAATTATATTGGCCCTGCTTGATATATTTTGTCAATAGAATCTAATGGAGAAAATAAACGCTTTTCAGCTTTTAACAGAGAATTGTAATCTTATAATCTGTGTTAAGATGTCATTGTGCTTTAATACCTTCTTCTTTCTTCTTCAAAATCAAAATAAAATAAAATAAATTGTGCTGAACTCGTTGGGATAATCATAAAAAAAAGAAATTTGGAGTAGTATACACTCAACTTTAATACGAGTAATCTATAACAAAAAGCAATGAATAATCAATTTATTTAAATGATTTATTTCCATATGTCAACTCATATTATCAACCACAATTATCTTCTAATTACGATAATCATAAAAAAATAAATTTGGAGTGGTATTTACTCAACTTTAATATGAGTAATCTATAATCAAAAGCAATGAACAATCAATTTTATTAATTGATCTGTTTCCATATGACAATTCATGCCATGATTTATAATAGCATTGCCATTTAGGTTTCTTTGGAACAATAAAGAGAACGTTTAACATTTTTTTAAATGATTGAAAGAAATATATTATTAATCAATAAAATTATCAAGTAATCTAATTGTAAATTTGTTTGAACATTTAAACATGTTGGAAGTGATGCAGTTAATTGATTTGTCTACTCCTGTTGATTGTAATTTAAAAAACAATATATAGCAATCAGCTCTGGATATTTACTAGTGAACAAGTAATGATAATATTATAATAATTGCTAGTATCGAGGTATTAATGGCAAATATTTTAATTCAACATTATTTTTATTATAGATATTCTATCCAATTTTTACAATTTACTTATAACATATTTGTTTTCTTCATATTATGTCACAAAAAAGACAAAAAATTATAGAAAAATACATTTGTATGTTAAAATATTTTAGCTTATTACAAACGTTTAAATTTTCATTTGGGTAAAGAGTAATGTTTAGTCGTCTCTTTACACTTATGTGGTTTTAGAGCCACATAAGTGTATCTAATACCATAGTACTTTTATCTAATATCAGTTAAAATTCTTCCAGCTTCTCTGTTTTCCTCTCTTTATGTGCAGAACTTCTTTTATTGCTATTTGCACTGACATCCATAATTTATTTAAGTTCTAATAATCTTATTTTATTGGATATGAAAAATGGAATGTGTGTTAGATATGGATAAATCGTCCAATACGTCGAATATTTTGAAATCTATCAGGTTTGTTTCTTAATACTAAACTAATATTATGTGTGACAATATATTAATGTAGCAACAGAAGCAGTCAAGTTGAAAAGATGAGCTATAATTACAATCAGCAAAGGTAAGTAATATTGGGCGTGGATGTCACTTGGTTGGGTGACATCACGTGCGTTGGCGTTGGCGTAATGTGGGCTCACTCATGGTTTCAATAGGTAGTCGAATCAGTAATGACTCTATATGCTCTCCTCTTGGATAACACATAAGGCATCAAGTCTGTGGGGGTTGGATAATCAAATATTATAATGTAATATATAAAGACACATCTCTTTAAGTTAATAACAATTACTACTCCTGTAATTTCGCCATTAAAAACTCAGAGAAGTATGAGCGAGGCATTAATTTAAATAACAAGCACTTACAGAAATAATTGGTTTTAAAATACTCTACTCCAACGAATAATTTTCAATTTGCTACGCCACATTTTTCTCATCGTAAAATTAAGTGTCAACGTTATTCACTTTAAAAGAAGTTTGTAAAATTCAACTTTTCCCTTATTTCCATACTGTTAAATATTTTTATTAATTTTCTCTTCTAGAAGTTGGTTAATAAAAACTGTATATTTTAATGATTTTCAAATAATATGTAAATTGAAAGGCTTTTACTTTCATATAAATTGGAAATTGAAAAGTATGAAATATAAAATTTTATTTAAGCTTTGTAGTTTTTTTTATGAAAAAAAAAATGGCGAATGTTTCTAATTTTCTTTATCTAAGTCGTCTTTAATCAGGTTTTTTAGTGTAGGGATTGTCAATTGTGAACGAGTATCAATTGATACGCATATCAGTTGTGAACCAGGATTTTATGCATGCATACATACATAAATATATAACAAGATTGCACAATTATCACGTTATATAGAAATAACTCCAAGTCCAAACAACAGTAAAAAACAGAAAAAGATAAATTTCTTTCAACTGCAATAAGCGGTCTTTGTCAGAGTCAAAAAACTGAGCATCTCACTTGAGATTAGACTCTGACAAAGACCGCGTATTACAGTTGAAATATCTTAGTGTTTTTTCTGATCTTCCTGTGGTTTGGAGGTTGATATAAATATATATATACGAGGTGTGTAAATAAAGTAGTGAGACTGATTTTTTTTAAATTTTCTATTCAAATATAATTACAATGTGATATTGTCACCTTCAAAATAGTTCCCTTCGGAAGCCACACAGCGCTCGAGACGGTCCTTCCAATCATTGTAGCATTGCTGGAACTCGGATTCTGGAATGGCCTTCAGCTGGTCGGTTACAGCAGTTTGTATGTTTTGTAGTGTCCCGAAATGAGTTCCCTTGAGGTGATTTTTCAATCTCGGGAAGAGGAAAAAGTGATAAAGACTCAAGTCTGGTGAATAAGGAGGCTGAGGAGCAACAGGAATGTTTTTACTGGCCAAAAACTCGTTTTCTTTTCGGAATTTTCGGAACCATTTTCGCACAAATTTTTCTCATCTCCAATTCATTGGTCAAAATGTGATGAACGGAGGTGTGATTCAAATTCAACTGTTCCCCGATCATTCTGACGGTCAAGCGTCGATCTGAACGCACAAGGTTCCGTACTCTGTTGACATTTTCATCGGTGTTTGCACTTGAAGGCCTTCCGCTTCGTGGTTCATCTTCAATCGACTCTCTTCCTTCTGAAAATTCCTTAAACCACCGAAAAACCTGTGCCCTTGATAAAACACGTTCTCCATAGGCCGGTTTCGGTTGCATTATGTCCAAGTCTGAAGCAAAATTTGATTGCACACCGCTGCTCAACTTTGAGGTCACTCATTTTTAAAACGCTCAAGAAAAAACCATTTCACGAAAACCAACGCTACGGACAAACAAATGACTGTGGCGAGTTCAGATTCATACTGGAGGCGCATCACACGTGCACCTGACGCTACTCAAGGCCACGCGTCTCCAGCGTTGCCAGATCGAAAGCGACGTTGCCAGTCTCACTACTTTATTTATACACCTCGTATATACATATCTATATACATATCTATATATATATATATTAGTATAAATGGGCAGCAAATCTTCTTGAAGACAAATTGAATTAAAGTATGCAGCAGCTTCTGCATTAACGACCTTTTTGCTGATGGCCTCGATTTTTCTAACTATCTTCCGGTGATGCTGAGGCAACTTCCATATATGCTGGGCCAGAGACATTGAGAAAACCAATATCAAACAACTTTAATGGATCACAAAAACACTGGGTTCAAACAAGCTTTCGACCACACATTGGTCATCTTCGGGTTAACTATTTAATTTAATTTCACTACTATTTAATTAATGAATGTTAATATAATTAACTGAAAAGTAATTTTTAAAATTAAACATAACAATTTTAACAAATAAAACAAATGATACAGTGGGTGAGATGAAAACAAAGAGCAGGTTCCAGCAAGGTTGCAACAACATACAGCTTTGCCCCTCAATTGCTATCAACCCTACTGGGCTCTAACTCTCTAACAAATTTAAAACTATTATCGAAAGTAGTACTACTTGGGATCACATTGAGGTCATAATTTTGAATGTTGAGGTTGGGGTTGACATCTTTGATATAAAGGGCTTCAAGGATAGTTAATCTATCTTTGTCGTTATTATAATGAAGTACCGAAGTTCCATCCACTAACATACCCCTGGTGAGTTTAATCCCATGGGCATCCTCTGTATGTTTTTTGGGGGCTCCTGTTGAGAGATGCATGGTCAGACGCCTTGAGAGCTTCGTAGCCGTCATCCCAATATACTTCGAATTCAGGGTTGCACACTCCCCTGTTGAACAAGTGTACTGGTATACAAGGTGACTGCGTTGATGCTCCGGGGTGTCGACTTTCGGTTTATTTGAAAGCACAAGGTCACTGGTCTTCTTATTCTTATAATATATTCTTAACTGTAATCTGTCTATTTCATTGGTTGGCTTTACGACATTTTTTATTATATTAACATTCATTAATTAAATAGTAGTGAAATTAAATTAAATAGTTAACCCGAAGATGACCAATGTGTGGTCGAAAGCTTGTTTGAACCCAGTGTTTTTGTGATCCATTAAAGTTGTTTGATATTGGTTTTCTCAATGTCTCTGGCCCAGCATATATGGAAGTTGCCTCAGCATCACCGGAAGATAGTTAGAAAAATCGAGGCCATCAGCAAAAAGGTCGTTAATGCAGAAGCTGCTGCATACTTTAATTCAATATATATATATATATATATATGAATGTTTGTCTGTTTGTACTCGATAGATTCAAAAACCATACATCCAATCGCCGTGAAAATCTAGGAAATTATTAGGTATATCCCCGGGAAGGTTTATAGAATTTTTTTAAAAATCAGAGTTGTGGTTTAGGTAATATCCCAAAAATATTATAATAGATAAGGTTTGCTGTATAACCTGTTTGTTTACATTTTGACTTAATTGGTAATAGTGGCCGCAGGAAGGTTATTCTTTATGAATAACCAACTTACAATATTTTCACATGCTTTGTTCAATTGGAAATAACTAGATAACAGAAATTTATTATTGTTTTCAGATTGATATTAAAGACAGTTATTGTAATTTTATATGGGTTTCTCATTAACTTTAACAAAACTTTAATTATTATCAATATTTACCATTAACTTTTCATATCTAATTGGTTTAACTTGCTTTAAGCATTAAAGAAAGTTATGCGTTAAATAATAACCTATTAATTTTAAGTATGCATGATAGTATTACGAATAATAATGATAGTATTTGAACCATTAATTCTAATCTTAAAAGAATAGTTAAAATATTTTCTTTAAGTTTAATGGATGTAAGGCTTCTTTATTTTTTCCGATTGATTAATTCGTTTGTTTAAAATATTTAATTATTAGTAATTAGTATCTGGCCCTACTCCATATAGGCAAAAATATATGTTATTATATATATCGATGATATCTAACTAGAAGACGTTTATGAATGTCTAAATCAGTAAAACTTATAAGGGAATATATACAGCATAAAAAATTGACGAAAAATTGAATTGAATATTCAAATCAAAATGTACATATATAAAACTTAATCACTGTATGTAGGTATTTGTGTGTATAAATACAGTTCTTAACATAATAACTATTAACATTACGTAATGTAAAATATTTTTAGAATTTAACATTTAAAACTTAATTGACACTTTCCAATCTATGATTCTTCATAAATAAATAATATTTCATCAAAATATTGTCATTAAAACTTTTAAGAGACAAGTTTGTTTACTGATATAATTTTAATTAAACATTTAAAACTGTATAAAGTCTTCAAATTGAAATTATTGAATGAAATGTAATGTGATATGGCTTAGCCTCTCTGGCTCTTAATTGAAACGATTTGTGGGTTTAAAATTCATATAATTATATTTAACAGATATGACATATTACATTTAAATCTTAGACTTCTTTCAACATTTCTTGATGTATTGTTCGGCAAAAAATATTCTTTTTATTATTTGTTTAATCTAATCTATCAACTATCAATTGTATTAGACAATGTTTGCAATTTATAATGAGTGTTAGATTATATCTTTTTTGCGTAATCTATAATTTTAATTCTGTATTAATTTCGTTTATCTCAAAAAAAGTTAAGTGTAACTGAACTATAGAAAAGTTAAATTGTTTTCATTATATGTAATTTATTATTAGAGTTGGAATTAAATTGTTTCCCGGGTAAAGCCGGGTAGATCAGCTAGTATATATATAAATTAAATGGAACTGTCCAGCGGACTTTTAAAAAGAACGAATTAAAACGAAGGTGGTGCACAGATAGACACAGGGATAACACACTTTTATGTGAGGACGATCGTTGAAACTGAGTTATTCCTGTGTGGATCTATGTGTTACATTTGTTTTAATTCGTTCATATACTTATATATATATATATATTCCATTATAGACAAAGAAACATAGAGAAATCAAAAGAACACACTTACAGTCTCTAATTTTCGGTTTGAACCGTCTTCAGGAGAGATAAGATAGGGAAACCAGTGCGCTTGGTTTCCCTCTCTTAACTCTCCTGAAGACGGTTCAAACCAAAAATTAGAGAATGTAAGTGTGTTCTTTTGATTTCTCTATGTTTCTTTGTCTATATTAAACTATATTTGTCCGTTTTGGATCGTATTTCCAACGAAAAAGTATATATATATATATATATATATAACCAGTACCAATAAAACTGAAATATATATATGCAAATTAAAACAAAGACAACACATTATATATATATATATATATATATATATATATATATGTATAGATATATATCAAGATTTCACATAAACACGTGAAATAACAATCAATGGTCAAACCACAATATGAAACGAAAAAAAAAGACTAACATCTTTCAACCACAACAAACTGTTTTCATCAGAGTCAAAAACTCAACTCTGGTCTTCTTGAATCAATTAAGAATTCAATTACAAGTATGATATCTCATATTCATATTTTATAATACTTTATTATTTTTTTCTCTCACTTTTTTACTTAATTCCTCGACAATGATAGATATTTCTTTTCATTATTTTCGTCCATAATGTTATTTAGTTGCATGTAAAAATTATTTATTTCAAAAATCTGTGGATCAGTAAGTATATCAATAAATAATTATGTACCAGTATTTGTTGTTATCTATGTTGAAATATACTTTTTTTTCAGGTAAGGATCATTCATTAATGGAAGGTGCATTGTGAAAACATCCAAAAAGGTAACCTTTTATTTTTGCATCTATCCATTAAACAGTTTAGATATAGATGACGTAATAAGGATAGGAAAATAGGGATATAGGGTCGGATAATCAAACCCCATTAAAAGCAACTAGCAAAATGAAGATAATGATATTATGGTTAAGAAATGAAAATTGTGAAATAAGAATAGTAATACGGATTCTGAAATGGTGGTAGTGAAATGTAGACTGTGGAATAAGAATAGTGAAGTACAGATACTTAATTGTGAAATCAGACCGTGTAATGAGAATACTGACATACCAATAGTGAGTCTCCGTTAACACATAAATGAAACTATACCGTCTCTTAGTATTTTGGTTATAGTTCTCAGAAGAGACTGTTTTTCACTGTACTGACATTATGTTATCTGAGTTTTTCCCATTTTTTTTTTTATTGACAATGAATTTCTCGAAGAAGGTCCTCTTCCATTCGGTATAGTCTATTTCTTTATTTCTTTGTCTGGGACCTAGTAAGTCTCCTTTGGTACCCATTGCCTGAAATGGTACTCGTTACGGAACAACGGGCACCAAACAGACTTTGCAGGCTCAGAATAGCTTGCTGAAGAAAGTACTATCTATCAGAGTAAGTAAACCTACAGAAATTCGTGGTTAAAACTTTAAGTTCTTAAGAAATAAGATATTCCAGCAGAACATTCATTTTGAGGCCTCAGAAAATGTGTGTGTACTTTTACTTATTACTATGATCTGTGTGATATGTCCAGTTTAGTTATTTGTCTAAGGAGACTTCAATGTTTTGTATGCTAAGGCTTTAGAGTTAGTAATAAAAGGCCCTTGAGACCTACTTTCTTTATCCTTTTGGAAGTTAGAAGTGTTGTTGTAGCTGTTGTCGTTTTTTGGTTATTGTTGTTGTTGTTAGTGTTGTTATTGTAGATGTAACTATTGTTGTTGTTGTTGTAGATGTTGTAGTTATTGCTGTTGTTATATCTGGATTTATATCTAAACCAGTGGTTTCCAACCTTTTATTCCTGCACCCCGAAAACATTTAACTCTGATCTTGCAACCCTACAGTTTATTCTTTATTTAACGATAACATATATGAACTCATACTACATTTTCTCAAAAGAAGATAATTTATTTTACTTTTAATATATATAAAAAAAATCAAAATTTCACACAAGAAACGTCACAAATTAATTTGAATAAACTTTACAAAAATAATAACTCTTGTTTGAAATATACGTAAAATAGTAAAATGAAAAACTAGCATTGGAGCGATGAGAATGGAATTTAATTTTGTAATATGTAAAAAAATTAAACATATGGACTAGAAAGCATATCTCAGATTTACATTTGAATATATCTGAAAAGAATAATGGCTCTCTTGAATTATGTAGAAGATAATAAAATCATAAATACTATTTTTTTCAAATAAAATTACTATTAATTTTGGATTTATATGACGTTATTGACCTAAGCTTTTAGCAATTTCCTTAAGAAATGCCATATCCTTAAAAGTGTTGAAATTTCCTTAAACTAAGGTAATTTCTTGAAGTTACAGCCCTGCTTCTCGTACCTCTAGAATGATATTTCACACCCCTAAGGAGTGTCATCACTCCTGGTTGGGAACCCTAATCTTCTTTACCTCTCTTTCCCCACATTAAAAATGACGATGCATAAGCTACAAAACAGTATCATCAAGTATTACTATTCCAATAATTACGAGATTTTCTCTAAATCCATGTAAATTTTATCGTTCATTACTTAAAAAATCCTGAAGGTCATCCACAACAAAAAAAGACAATATTTAGACGATAACACACTTATTAAAGTCACTTTTAAGGGGTCAACATTTCAATTGTCATATATCCTGTACTTATTCTAATTAGCCTTACGTAAGCTTGTTGCAGTCCTTTCAGTAGATGCTGGATTAAAACATATATATATATATATATATATATATATATCTTAGAACAGGAGAACCTCAAAAGAAATTGATATCTTAGAACAGGAGAACCTCAAAAGAAATTGATATCTTAGAACAGGAGAACCTCAAAAGAAATTTCTATCTTAAAACAGGAGAACCTCAAAAGAAATATATCTTAGAACAGGAGAACCTCTAAAGAAATTCATATTTTAGAACTGGTTTTAGGAAATATTAAGCAGACTAGCATACATCAAAAACGCTTAATTCTATTAAAATCGTTGAAATCTTATACGTTATTAAGGGATTTAGTTTATTTACAGACGTTTACAAAATATCATACAGATTACCTCGAAAGAAATCAATCCCTAAATATTACTACTATCTTTTAGAAAAGATAAAGTAGACTAAGGTACCTCAAAACGATCAAATCTGTCAAAATCTTTGAAATCTTAGAAGACAATTCTATTTTTTGCAAACGTTTACAAAAATATGAGGCACTTCTAGGACCTCAAAACAAATCAATTTCTAAATATTATGGAACTGGATTCTAGATTATCTTACAAACTTTGTTTACAATCAATAAATAATGTTCTTTTTCTGTGAAAATGGTTTGAATTAAATTGTATTAATTTTAATTTCTGATTTTAAAATAGTTTTAAAAAGATCTCTCAAACGAATACATATTAATCTATATATATATATATATATATACCAGTTCACATTCACTAGATTTGAAGGCATGTCACCGAAAGCTTATTCAAAGTCAAAGAAGCAGCCCAGAGAAATTCCTTTAATACTTGGAGTTTTCTATTTTGTTAGCCAAAATTTTCGAACATCATTGAATAGATTTACCCTTTGTTATTCATGTTATTTCTTGCGATGACACTTATTTACCAAAAACTTCTCATATTGCTATAGATATAACCTAAATAGTTGTCATTTCAGTGTAAAATTATTTTTTCAATTCTATAAGGCAGTGGATTTTCACATAGTTTACATGAATTCCCCCAGGAGTCCACGAGAAAAAGTAGTATTTTGAGAGTCCATGTAGCACGAGCTAATTGCTACATGATAAGCTTATAAGCGTGCATGAGGACAGCATAACTAGAACTGTATTAAGACATAGTGAACTGACCGTTAGATTATTCAAATATAATAATTAAAACAAGGCCAAATATTAAGTTGTTATAGTGTTCCAATGTTTTAAAATGTTATATTACAATTTTTTTTATATATTTTAAATTGATTCTTTTACAATTTATTTCAGCATACTTTATAAAATGTTAATAAATAAATATTTTGTTATTGTTTTAAAAAAAAATTATATTTTGACATCAGGTTTTAAATGTAATGAACTTATTAATAACTTACTTATCATTTATTTAGAAATAATTTTTTTGAAAATTTGACGCGCATAATTATGTTTTATAATACCCGTGGGGTGAGGTGGGGATGCATTGGAGGTCCGTAGATGGTAAGATAACTCCCAGAGAGTCCAAAAGCAAACAATGGCTGAGAAACCCTGCTGTAAGTTGATGCAATATTCGTTCGTAAATAATACTTAAAAAATGTTTTAAGTACATCAAATTACTGAAAAAGTCTTTTAAAATTAATAGCTCTTTTTGCACAAAGACAGGAAGTGAATCCTTCCTTTGCTTTAATATTACCCAAAGCCATGAGTTGTTTAATGAAACTAGAATTATATATCTGGTATTGCAAATTTTTAAAAGGTTATATGTAGATTGATTACAGAACTTTGGTTGGACAACCATCGATCACCCGATAGAAAACATCATAAATGATTTATGTTCATAAACATTTATACTTTTAGTTTTAGAAATTTAAACTTTCATACATATAATATTAACTATTTACGAAACTTCAAATTTGACATTGAAACATACACATAACTTTTCTGATAATCAAAACTTACTGACTTCATTTCTTACTTATTAATTTTGTGTTAATTTTTTGACAAAATTGTATTGCTCTATATGGTGCCAAGTGGCGAAAAAAAACAATTCTGAAATAATACAATGACGCCCATTTTCATTAAAATGATTTCAATAACAAAATAATTCAGCTAACGTCTTAAAAAAATACTATTTGAGGATATAATTTCATTATAATCCGTGAAGCGGTGTTGTCTCTATCGTATCTAAACATTTTTGAAACAGTCATAGATAATAAATAATAAAAATTCCCTTGCTTTGAAAATCTGAAATTTTTTTCAGTTATAGTTTTCATCGTTTATATAACAATTTAGGTTTAGGGTTTAGCAGTTTAGGAGGAAAAAAAACTATCTGTAATCAAATTTTGACTAATAAAGTAGGTTTTTTTTATGATAAAATATTGCTCAAAAGGGTACATCAAGACTGTGGTATAACATGAATTAAGTTCATCGAATGGTGAACTAATAATTTGTCTATGTTTAAAAGCTTTTAGATACACACTCTAATATCCACTGATATTGTCATGAAAAGGTCAAAAAACTTTGGTAACTTCAAAACATGAAAATTTGTCTAAATGTCGGTATTTAATTTTTTTGTGATTATTATACTTTATTTATATTAAAGCAAAATGACTTTGGGGAACTCAAAATGTGTAAATCTTTCAAAATTTCGAAATTGAATTTTTACTGTACTTTACTTAGAGAAAAGTAAATGAGGAGTTCTCTCGACGACCGTGATGGTGAATAGCTTGGGACTCAAGGGAGTAATTTTAATTACTTCAACTGGACGTATACATAGCAGCCAACTAGTTTGCAGTTGTCGATAGTTATTCTACTGAGTCTGTATCATGTTATGACGGACAGTTGCTACTCTTAGTGTATCAGAAGCATGGCCAATTATCTGAAGTGTTCCACTGAACTAAGTGCTTGTAATTCAACTGCTGAAACTTTCGAAGATTTAGAAGTTTAAATTAATCCAGCAACTTTCATAGAGTGCTTTCTCTGACTAGTTACGTTTTTCAGACTTATCATAACCCTGGAGGATATCATATTAGTCAATTCATTATCAGTATGGCATAGTTCAACCTCACAACACTCTTGGTATAAACCGAGGAATAAGTCAATACAAGTTGTAACGAACTAAAAATATGGTTACTGTGTACAAGATTGCAAGTTTTGAAGTACATTGCTGAAAATTAGATGATTTATGTCAATCTGAACTCCCTAAATAATGTACCTGTAATATAATAATGTTGAGATGTCTGCCTTGTTTTTTGTTATCAAACATCTCCCAGGAGGTAAATCCCCATAAACATACATGTAAGTCTTTGTTTAACTCATTCAGTTATTTTCAGTTGTCTTTGATTTCAATCTTAGTTAAATACATCATCTACCGTTAATGACATTTTAAAAGAAAGTGACTGTAAAAATTGGTAATAAAAATGCAACAGGTTCAAATAAATTCCTAATGGCGGAGTTATTGCCTGTGAGGAAACATAAAAGAAAAAAATCTTGTAGTATTAGTTGTTGTGGTAGCAGTAATAGCGGCAGTAGTAGTAGTCACGGTGCTACTGCTAGCGTTAGCGTTACTAGTAGCAGTAGTTGTAGAGTTATACTAGTAGCAGTTGTTGTTATTATTTGTTGTTGATATTGTTGTTGTAGTAGTGGTAGCAGTAATAGTATCAATGGTAGTAGTAACGGTGCTACTGCTAGCGTTAGCGTTACTAGTAGTATTAGTTGTAGAGTTATATGAGTAGCAATTGTTGTTATTATTCGTTGTTGATGTTGTTGTTGTAGTAGTGGTAGCAGTAATAGTATCCATGGTAGTAGTAATGCTGCTACTATTAGCGTTAGTGTTACTACTACTACTACTACTACTACTACTACTACTACTACTACTACTACTACTACTAGTAGTAGTAGTAGTAGTAGTAGTTAGTAGTAGTAGTAGTAGTCGCAGTAGTAGTTGTGGTAGTATAGTAGCAGTAGTTTGTAGGGATAGGTAAGTCCGGTGAACAAGACGCCTAAAGTTTTCTTCCTAACCCAAAGATGTTAAACTACTTAAAGTTTAATACATGCATATTGTTGATACCACTGAGGTTAGAAAGATTTATATTAGAAATAGGTAAAACCGTCATACGTCGTAAGATGATCCTGGAGTTGGAGCGCTTTCGGACGTTGTCCATTTTCGATCGCAACAAAAACCAGGTTTTTTTGTTGTTGTTGTTGTTGTAGTAGTGGTAGCAGTAATAGTATCAATGGTAGTAGTCACGGTGCTACTGCTAGCGTTAGCGTTACTAGTAGTATTAGTTGTAGAGTTATATGAGTAGCAGTTGTTATTATGGACAACGTCCGAAAGCGCTCCAACTCCAGGATCATCTTACGAGGTATGACGGTTTTACCTATTTCTAATATAAATACTTAAAGTTTGGTCAATCCCTCTTCATCCATCCTGTTCGATAATAGAATCCAGGTATTTTTTTTGATAAAATAATGGAATAATAAAGAGATATATTTTTTCAAATCTATTACCTATAAATCCACCAATTCTATAGATAGGCATGATAAGGAATGGACATTTAGCTGGACCCAATTTAGAAAGCAATCATATTCCCTCCCTGTTCTTGATTTATGTTTTGATGCAGAGTTCATAGCTCTGCAAGCTGACTTTATACTAACTCAGTTATTTCAATTTTCTGGAAATTACTTCTATAATTTATAATTCTTAGATAAAGAAACAACTAAAGAATTTCTGAGTTAACAGAATAGATAAACAGTCACTTTTAAACTCCCTCTTCGATGTTTTGAGCAACACATCAGGTTTGTTTTGTGTAAGAGGTAATATTCAAACTGACCCCAAATAACAAACAATGGAACAAATAATCAAAAAATCAAAATAAATGAATCAATGTCAACCATATTAATTGACATATATATTCTGAAACTGCATGGAGTACGCTACTTGGAGATGTAGGATTCATTTATGTATTATATTGTTGGTTATGTATTACATAATGATGTTTTAAGTATGTTGTTTTTAAACAATGTTCAGTATTTTAGATTACTTTGACGAACCGTATGCCCTGTAATTTGAGGGGTAAGTACCTCTTGAGGGGTAAATGAATACCCTCTGACGCCCTCCCACCTTCTCCGTTCCTCACACACGTACATACAAACACATGAAACAATTTGTAAAACTTATTTTATTGTACTTAAGTGACTTCATTACTGGATATATTTCCACTGGATATTCAATCTTGAATTTTCGACCCAAATACAATACTTCCAATATTTCTATATTTCATATAGAGAATCAATGATCAAACCACAATAAGAAAATAGGAAAACAAGACTAAGATCTTTCAGCCGTAACAAGCGGTCTTCGTCAGAGTCAAAAACCCAAAAACTCAGTTGGGTTTTTGACTCTGACGAAGACCGCTTGTTACGGTTGAAAGATCTTAGTCTTGTTTTCTCATTTTTTATTGTGGTTTGATCATTGATTGTTATTTCACGTGTTTATGTGAAATCTTTTTATTCATATAGAGAGTAAAGAAAAGTAATATGAACAACTATTACCATCCATCTGTTGACTCATTCGGATTTGTATATCTTAAATTTATTAATAAATATATTTCCCAAAACTATTAGAGCAATCAATTATTTATAATTAATATTAATACTTTTGAGGGAATTAATAATCACTATTAACATCATTTACAATAAAATTTTCAAAATTATAAATTAAAAAATTAAATTATTAATTTAGAATAGAACAAATTACTAACACTACAAATATTTATAAAATAGTTCAGTTGATATTAATACTACTATTTTCTTATTTAACTTTTGTAAAATTACCGAAATAATTACCATAACGAATTTATAACATTGTTAACTACTATTATTAATTATTAACTAACTCTGCCTCATTGACGACCCATCGGTTTTCATCTCTTATTACTCCTGATTACATTTAATGACTTAATTACTAATATTTTTAAATGACTGTTTTAAATTGTAGTAATCGGCATTGTTAGTTATTTATTTGTATTCAAGTAGTATAAAGAGCATTAAGATAAAAGAGTATTTAAAAAAAAAATTCAGCAGAGTGGGATAGACATCAGTAAAATCTTTTTAAAAATCTTCAAAACTGATCAAAAGATAAAATAAAACAATATTTGATGTATTTGTATTTTTAATATTACGTATCTAACAGCTTCTGTTTTGCTGAATACATTATATAGAATGTTACATATTAATGATTTTTGTAATAATTTAAAAACAAATACTAATAGAATGTAATGAAGTATGAAGAAATATAATGTATGATGCGAATAATTACTCCAGTGTTTGTAAGGATGCCCGTGGGGAGGTAAATGAAATGTTAAGTTAATATTTCGGATGTATTATATTCTGTTTACATTGGGTAGGGTAAACATAAACTAATATTATGATAACACAATCTCAAATATCTCAAGTGAAATGCTTTTAATATCAAAATCAGCAACATAGTTTTGCATTAGATCCTTCCCCGATAAAAAATAATATCAAATAGAAGGAATTTATTTTCACGTTTTCCTTTAATAAATTAATAATATTTGTAAAAAAAAACGCAATATGTGTTCGTAGATAAGGACTATTACTAATCAGTGTTGCATCTAGCAGTTAGGCTAAATTAAGTTTACTAAATTACTACAATTAATAAATTGTCGTTCTTACCAAATTAATGAAAGGTAAACATGAGGAATATTTTCTTTTTTAAATATTTTCATAAAAGTTGAAATACGAAAAGCTGTCTCTTGACATAATAAATTCACCACTTTAAGAGCTTTTGAAGAAGCCCATATATGGCTCTTAAGAGTTCGTTCACATCCAGATATCAACCTGAACCGTTAAGTAGTATTCAGAGGTTTTTTTTATTGATTCACTTATTATCATAAATTGATTTTTTTTAATATATATTAACTTACAAAATTTCTGTTATAGTAAATATTTTATGTAAAAAGACCCGTTATTAATTTTATTTTTAACCCCATTGTTATTCTTCTTCAACTATTTCAATTTCTATCACTTTTTTCATTTTCGTTCTGGCTAAACTGGATAAATTCTGTCAATGGCTTTTGTCTTCATGCCACTCAACTTCATTTCTTGAGGGCAGGGTTAAAAGGGTCGAAATACTAAATGTGAATTCAAGTATCTTTCAGTTTTCATTCGTGTTTCTTGAAGTTTTCAAAATATATATACATATAAAATTTCAAAATTGAAGAAGAGTAACACACAGAGTAAAGAAACACACTTAGTAATTCAAATTTTTGCAGAATTCTTCTCGTCAGGAAAAAAGATATAAGGAGACTAAGCACTGTAGAGAAGGTATTCGTCATTGGCGTGATTGGTCTCCCTCTCTATTTTCTCCTGACGACGGATTTTTCAAAAATTTGAGTTAATAAGAGTGTTTCCTTATTCTGCATGCTACTCTTCTTCGATGTTGAACTTGTTTATCCAGTTTAGATTGTCATTTCAATGTTGTAGTATATATATATTTAGTTATTATATATATATTATATATATAATATATATAACTAAAAGAAACATTTTTTTAAAGTGATTATATGTTACTTCTTTGTCAGAAAACAAGTAGCCTATCCTGTTTTATCACTGATGATTATTGTTCTATAAATTTAAAAATGAAGGGCTTCTTTTTTGTATGTATGTTTGGATGTTAGAAATAGTCCAATATCATCCAATTTAGAAAGAGAGTTGGGAGTAATCTTGTTTTCCTGCATAGCTTTCTTATCAAATTTTGGTGTAAAGGAATGTCAAATATTTAGTTCAGGTATATTTAAAAAAAATCTTGCGTGGCCTACACTCAACTTTACTATAAGTAAACATAATATACTTCTTGGGTACATAATAAATAATGTTCCATTTAAGTATAGTATAAATGTTCTAATAAGAGATGTTTATTAGTATTTCATTCTAATTCTGTATTTTAATTTTTTTAGTTTTTTAGTTTTTTAATTAGTATTTTCATTCTAATTAATATTTCAGAGGTAATTCTGATAGTGATTAATCTACTTATCAATATATACCACTTATTTTTTATTTTATATAGCACTGACTATATAACACTAGTTAACAGTAATAACAGTGAATCATTAGCAGTAATAACATTTTTTTAAAATCTAAAGTGTAGATTTCGTGTTACGAAATAATCTCTTACAGGAGATCATGGCTTTTGTTCCAATAGCCAGTCGATCTCTCTCATAGTTTATCTGACTTCTTTCACCATTGATGAATTAAGACAAGGTTTCCCATTTAAAACTTAAAAATATTCCTATTTTGTCTGAAAAATGTCAGAAAAGTATAAGAAAAAATGTTACTACTAATAAATATTACTACTAAAATCCAATTAACAATTGAAGAAGATGCAAATTGTAAAAATCTCTTCTTAAATGTCCTTATTCGTAGATTACCTGAAGAGATACGTTTTAGTCTACTTAGAAAACCTACTATTGATTCGCTTAATCATTTTAAAAAATCTGTTTTTAAAGAAATCTTTTTGACACTACCTCTAGAACAGCTCTAAAAGTTGAAAACCTGGAAATCGTTGGAAAACAAAAACAAATCTAAGTGATTTAGGCTAGAGCAAGACATTGTAATACATAACATTATTTCAGTAGGATATGAAAGTCATAGGTTTGGTTGCAGTCTCAGAAGAAAGCCCACATAGGACATAAAGTGGCCCTTTGTGACATTATGGAAGAAAGTTGGGCCTTTCTACCCTTGACTGGTTCACTTGTCCCGAGATGACAAAAAAATTTCACCAGATCCCTGATACAAGTGGCTTCTAGATCCTTAAAATGATCAAACATGTACTCTTCCTTCCTTCTTTTAGTTAAGGCAGGATAGTGAGAGAGAAAGTGAGGCACAGATTTCTCCTCTTCCTCACTTTGACATGCCCGTGACAAACCCATCTCATATAACTCCAAACCCATCTTATAATAGTGCCATCCAAGTGTCATTAAAACAGTTAAGAACACATCGCATTACTTTTAAAATGAATATTTTAAATACTTCAAATCTGAAAATCTTGAAAATATTAAATCTTAAAAGATTAAAAAAAAAATTAATCGCAAATAATGTTGAGAAAATATTGCTTTTATAAAAAAAAACTGAAATATGTCATTGAATTAAATTAATTTCAAATACCAGTTTTCAAAATATATATAAAATCAAATAATCGTCCGGATATTGACCTATTTTTTTTCATAATTGAATATTTAATCTGTCTCAATTTTAGAGAAAATCAATACCTTATAAGTTAGTTCAATGTTAAATCACGACTTTTTTCTTTTTTGTAATATAGTAACTTTATTGCGTAAAACAAATATTAAATGAAACTTCCAATAAAGGAGTATTTAATATTTTAAAGTATTAGGGAATTCATTTTTTTACTCTTAGGAGATTTTTAGACATTGTTAAATAACAAACTTAATTAGCTTGGTTTTAGTTTCAAAGATTTTCAAAGTTCTTTCCTGTACTTTTCTTTACAGTTTAAATAACTTCTTCTATTTCTTGACACATTTCTTATAAACATCAGTTGTCAGGTAAATTTCAAGTTTTACTTTTAAAATTGAAGAAATAATTTTCATTATTTTTATATAAAATTATATCATACTTCAAAGAAATACAAAAATTTATTTTATGAAGAAGGTTAAAAATAATATTGCAATATCCCAACCTTGAATATTTTCCACTTATTTTTCTGTGTCATTTTATGTGTTATCTTTATGGAACATTTCTTTTTTTTATACGACTATATATATACGACTTTTTTTCCTATTTCATATTGTGGTTTGATCATTGATATAAGTTTTCCTTTATATATATACTGATAAAAGTATTGACCGTGGAATAGAAACTAAATTATAGTTTATCGGGACTCGGTCAGTTCTTCAGATTCAAATTAAACTCTCATTGCACAACGTTTCGGTTTTTATTTAAAACCTTTTTTCATAGGCCTACAAAAACAGAGGAAATATAAGAAATTATATAATTATTCAAAAATCAAACATACATAAAAGTGCAATTAGTTACAACTAAGAAATTACAATAGAAATTTTTGACTATAAGTTAGTGAAAAAACTTACAGAAGTATAAATTTTGAAACAGAAAAACTAAGTATTACATTACAAATTATTTTTCAAAGAAAAATAGTATGTGAATTTATTCTAACCGCTTGTTTCTTGTTCATTATTGACCTTTGACCTTCTCTTTATATTAACCTGTACTATCCTTTTAATCTATTTATAGCAATGACTAAGCATGAGTCATCGATTTTAATTTAACATGTCACTTGGCCAACTCGTTTTCCAGTTGAACCCTGTTAGCAGGAGGTTAGTTCGTAGGATCGAATCTCTCAGTCTTAAGATCGTGAATGCCGAGACTGCGGTTAATTTTAATGATACTTGTTTAAAAGAGGATCTGCTGCCTATTTATACCAATATATATATAAACAATATATAAATATAAATGATAATAAATTAAATATATATTTTTTATATTAATATATTTAAAAATATAGTAAATATATATAATTAAAAAATTAAATATAAATAATAAAATAATATATATATATATATATATATAATATATATATATATATATATATATAAATGTATTGAGAGAGAGACAGAGAGAAGCTGATATCCCATGGGAACACTTTATTTTCTGAGAGAGTGTGAGCTGGCCAAATACTCGTCATGTTGATGCAGGGGACTTTATAGAAGAAATGATCTAAGTACGTAGTTTTCTTTCATTAGAGCCGGAAACAATACAACTTCAAGGGCCCCCTACTCCACACAATAAAAACAATCAAGTTATTTAATCATGAAACAACCAATAATATATGTAACAAGATTTTGTAATAAACAGGTGAATTGCAACACTACGCCTAAACAACAGTAGAAAATCAGAAAAATGACTAAGATTTTTCAATCAACATAAGGTTCTTTCTTAGAGTTCAAATGGTGCTGAGACTCATTATGTATATGTACTTGAAGAAGAGTTTCATTTTAGCCTATTCCATTAAATATTTTGTCAATTTTCATCTTAGTGAAGTGTTTTCTTGTTAGCTTTTCATATTTCCTAAAGCTGGTTTTTTACAATCAACATAAGGTTCTTTGTTCGAGTCCAAATAGTGCTGAGACTCATTATGTATACGAACTTGAAGAAGAGTTTCATTTTAGCCTATTCCATTAAATATTTTGTCAATTTTCATCTTAGTGAAGTGTTTTCTTGTTAGCTTTTCATATTTCCTAAAGCTGGTTTTTTATTTGGTAAAAGATAGTAGATGTAATAGCAGCTTAAGGAAAAAAAAATCGTACTAACATGAAAATAAAAAAAAAACTATTAAACTAAAAACTATTGAATGAAATGTATACATACAACCAACTATTTATCAGGAATTGGCCAGCTTCCTAGATTGAAACTAAATATTCAAAGCTTTTATTTAAGTATTATTTAAAAAATATTTTTTTTTATTTAAATAGAAAGAAATAATAAGAAATTAATATTATAATAAGTACAATTGTACAACTTTTAAAAAAAAAGTTACAGGGGATAGAATATTAAAAATGTAAATATTCTAAACGAAACAGTGAGAAAATGAAGCATGAACTTTTTGGAATTGAATTTTAATGAACCCCTCTTACGATAGAAGTTTAAAATGAATAAGCTTATATATACATATATACATTAACTCTCAGGTAAACAGGAACGATACAGTAGAGCAATTATACAAACCAAACAACTTATTTTTAATAAAATAAAATAAACAGACGCAGACAACTAAAATTTAATAAACCCTCAATAAATACTTTTTAAATTAGCAATATAACTTTAATTAATATAAGATCCTTTTAATATATATTCAATTTTGAACTAAATTATGACATTTTTTGGTTTTATGTGTTGTCAATGTACTGGCATTAATCTTATTTTTCCTTTTGTATTATGAATGTTGATACAATGATTCTTTTAAAACAACGCCTTACTTGATAATAAACTTCATAGTGTTTTCACTTTATTGCATATATTAGATTACTTTGTAATTCTTTTAGAATCTACTCTTGCAGATATAAAAACAAAGTTTTTACTTTCCTTTTCTTACTAAAAGCAAGTTATACTTCAGGTAATTTTCTTTTGAAGTCTTGCGACAAACTTTGAAGAAATAGAAATTTAAAATGCTTTTCAACTTGTATTTGCACATCATTTTTGCTCTATTTTATCTACTATGTTTATAAATACATGCTACAAGTGTTAATAAATAAGATATTATTATTAACCATCATACCTCGTCTATCGATAGACGAGGTACGACTATAATGGTTAATGATAATATCTTACTTTGTTGTTACTTAAGTATTTAAACCAATACCATTCAATTAGATTTTTTGGGTAGTTACTTATCTATAATAACAATAAGCTGTACCGTTATCAACCACATAATTCAGTAATTATTCTAAAAGATGTTGGAGAGTTGGTCACGAATCAGCTTTTCACCAACGTTTCGTCATTATTTATTGAAATTTTCAATGATGTATTACATAAAAAATAAATGTCATAATAATACAAAATATAAGCATTATTTAACATTTTTATAATCAGTTAATATAATTATACCCAAAATTATACTAGGTTATAATACTATTATACCTAATATTAATAATGCCCAAATTAAATGCATTTATAGTTATGGTAAATACAGTGTTATTTTAACATTTATTCCTTATGTATTACATCCTTAAAAATATCAATAAATATTGATGGAATGAAGGAGAAAAACTGACTGGTTTTATTATGTGAGAACTCTTTAGAATTCTTTAGAATAATTGTAACCGTTGCGACATTATTCTTTCTTATTTTTTTCAGGAACATGAATTGATGATTTTAAATACTTTATTTCACTCAATTTTTATGCACAATTCAGGTTTTTTTTTTATTATTTTATTGGTCACATTATATGATGGTATCAATTTTCTATGAGAAAAAAAAATTTGATAAGTTTTTAAATAATTAAAATAGTATTGAAAAGAAATGGTTGATAATTGGTTTTTAAAAGGTTAATTTTTTTTTAGAAAGAAATATTAACGTTAGTTAACAATGGGTTTGAAGAAATTAACTTTTAAAATGCCTGGAAGATAAATTATTCAAATTAAAGTTGACTGGTGAAGAGGGAGTAGGCGGTGACTGGGCAGAAGAAATTAGAGGAAGTGAAGGGTTGCATAGGGGCACAGAGGGGGATTAGGGGCTTAGGATATCGCTTCTCACAATAGAGATTTTGCAGCGTTTTGAAGCCAAAGTTGCTTTCTTTCGCATCTCTTTGGCTCTAACTTGGAAATAATCTTTATTAATGATTGTTACTTCATGTGGTGTATTTGGCTAACTTAAAGCTCTATTTAGTCTAGCTAAAGCTCTTGCGTAAATATGTTATATACTATGTATAGATGATATTAAGGCTAAATGGGAAACGATGAGGTGAGAAAATATACTGTAAAAATAAAAAAAAGTTATAGTGAATTATGTAGACAAGTAAAAAGAACCGTTGCTACTATATAGTAAATTTTGTCTTGTTATTTCTTTTTTCTTAACTGACTCTGAATAACTGTACGTCTGCCTCTCCTTTTCTCTTCAGTAACCAAATACTTAAAAAAAAGGAGTTTCTAATATCTTACTCTAGCTATTTAACGGGTCTATATTCTATAATTAAGTTTTCAAAATTGCAACTTTCTTTGTGTTCGTCACCATGAGGTGACATGCTGTAGAGACGGAAATGACTTGCTATATTTAATTGCAGTGCTGCAACCAAGTGGAAAAAGATGAAGAGAATACTATTGCTTTAAATTTAACGCGAGTGTAGAACGGGCTCCAAGAAACCCCCTACTGTAATCTAAACTGGAGATATTACTAATAAGCAATGTTTATTCCATCCTCAAATCGAAAAATACTCCATAGGCAGTGAAGGACCTTGTCTAATGGCGGTCATTCGTTCCACTGTGACATACGAATGCTCAGTCTGGTTTGGAGTGGTGCACACGAACAAGAACTGCATCTAAGTTGTACAGAATAAATGTGCCCGCCTTATAACTAGGGCTCCTTGGTATGTCAGAAATATCGATATTCAACATGATTTGAGTTGGGAATCTATTGATTGCTACATTAGTTGACTTGCTAACAATGAAGAGAAAAGACTGTCCACCCATCCAAATCTCCTTGTTCGGAAACTGAATCCAACACACACCTTTTCCAATCTCATGAGACCTAATGACCCTTCTTGAACTGAATATGACGACCTGATGGCTTATAAATTATACAGAACCTCAGACAATGTAAAGCCGCAAGACCATACGACCACATATACTTGGGATCTCCTTTCCCTGACAGACTGACGTCCCCATTCTTGACAATATTTACTGACCCAACAAATACAGCAGGATGGGAATTTAGCAGTAGTGGGTCTTAGGTCCGGAACTGCTATTTACGGACGTGACGTGACGTGATTGGCAATATTCGTCGGTCATTGGTTTATCCCCCTACTCTCTCTATCCCATTCATCTTGCATCTTCAAATCAACTTTCCCACAGTTAGCACATTTCCTGCTAGTCAAATTATTCCACTATAAATGAGAATTGAAAAATTGGATTTTAAAATAGAATTATAAAACAAAAAGTTTTGATAGTTACACCATCCTTATTGATCGCAAGTTTACTGCCTTACACTTTATTAATAAAATTAAAAGAATATCAAATATACATACTTCAGAAAACAACGTTTTTCTACACTATAATATCATCTCAGCTTATTTATTCATAGCATGATTGCATGTACAATAAGTTATGTAGAAAGGAATGATATCTGTGCACATTTTTATAGGAAACAGTACCGTTAGCATGTGTGGGAATGTGAAAAAGACACACAACGTGGTAGGTCTTTGGTAAAGGAAACTCTTGAAACAACTACTCTATAGCTGACTCGTACCAAACTCTGCTGTTTTCTATGTTACGCTTATTTGCTTAATTGAAACATGCCTTAAATTTAACCCAGGTATAGAGTGAGCTCCATGAAACCAAACGTGTTCCTTGTTAGAGCCTCTCAATGTAAACTTTTTGATGTATGTTCTACAATTTGTACGTTAAAGCAGTTATTGTAAATGAGGCCATTGCTGGAGGCGTGGATATCAACATACTACATACTACTATGGTAGTCGGGTTGCAGTATCCTGGAGATATACTGTAAGCAGTAATGCCATGACATACAACGCATGCTGAGCGTGGTAGTGGTGAGTTCTCTAAAAAGCGTCTATTTGCTACATACTATAAGCACAGCCTAGGAGAGAGGCTGGATGACTATTTGTAAGGCTGAACAAGAGGGGAGCCGGGATAACAAAAGAATAGAACAGGTAAGTTAAAGGTAATATTCATGTTACAGTTCTTCATGTCACTCTCCACCTGCTTCAGGCCTGATAGTATTAATAATCTATGAAAAATCAAATCATGGAATTTCGATAGCCTCTTCAAGAAAAGACGATGAGATTTGTGAAAGCGTTGCATCTTGAAAGAGAGGAAGAGAGAAAAGGTGCTCTTGATAACATAATGTTATCAACCTAGTAGAAGAAACTAACTTATTTACTGGTTGTATTGACATTAAAAAGCTAGAAAAATACGGACAAATTCATTGAAATGATTCTAGACTAGGTGGAAATCTAGGAAGAAATTCAATGAATTTGTATGGAAAAAGGAGTGAAGTAAACATTTTCTTAACTGAAGATATTATATTTGCAAATAAAGCAACTTAATTAAGGCCAAAAACAGTGGAAACTAATTGAGGTAAGAGGTCTATTGTGGTAAGACGGTTATTAACTATAAGAGCCTTTTTTCTGAAGTATGGGGCTTATGGGTCTGAGGTTTAGAGGTTTACAGTAAGAGATGTAAGTCGCCTCTATGAAGACAGAAGGAGCACTCAAGGAAGATGAAATGGTAGGGATGTTAAGAAACCCTTTAATAACCATGCCTTTGTTATTAGGCAAGTACGGTGACTTTGATCCCTCCTAGCACAAGAACTATGACGTACATCAGCATATATAGTATTGACGGCTACAGTCAATATTAGCGGAATACTCAACAACTCAACACAAAAGGCTTTTGTTCCATTGATTAATCTGGAAACTTCAAACAATTAAATTGTTAAAAAATTGCTGAAAACGTAGAAAGGATGAGTTTTTTTAACTCAACCAGTCTATAGAGGACTTAATGGAAGCGCATGTGCATATTGGTATCCTGAAACATTTCCATATGTCCATTTCTAGACTCAGAATCAAACATTAATTATTCTTTTCTTAACTCTATATTTCAATATCATATCCTTTATTTTACTCTATTATTGTTTGTATTTATTTATTCATTATTCCTTGTTTTTGTATTTTGATTTTAAATTATCATTATTTGTTATTTTTATTTATTTTGTGTTAATTCCTTTTTTTTTCATTATTTGTATATACTTGCTGTTTTATTATTATTAATTGTTTATTTTTTTTCATAATTTTCCATCTATTTTCTTATAAATTTTGATACATCTTCAGTTGGTTTATCTTATGAGAAAAGCTCCCGTTTACTCCTGATGATGTGCATAGTGAAAAATATGCTTCTGTGTGTTTTGTGTGTACTTTATCATTATAAATTTGTTTCATATATATGACAGAACTAACATGAAACAGAATTATGAGAGTTTTGTGCTCAAAATAAACTTTATTATTTTTAATAATAAAAATTTTGGAGTCTACCTAGGATAAAAAAATGTTGAATATTGTTACAAATAACATAAAAAACGGGGCTAAAAAGGTTGAAAAACACTGACCATACAGCTACATGTGTTTCGGCACACTGTAAAGAAATAGTTGGGTTTTTGACTCTGACGAAGACCGCTTGTTACGGTTAAAAGATCTTAGTCTTGTTTTCCCATTTTCATATTGTGGTTTGATCATTGATTATTACACGTGTATACGTCACACTTTATATATATATATATATATATATATATATATATATATATACATATATTAGATTCAATAATATATCGACCGTTTGATAGAATAGGTGTGTTCTCAAATCGGGATTCGGTCAATTTTCTAAGATAAAAAATCAAACGTTTCGGTTTTATTTAAAACCGATTAGAGAACACACCTCTTCTATCAATCGTTTGATATATTATTGAATTTGCTATATATATATATATATATATATATTTGGGTTTATATAAGAAGAAATATGGGTTTTTATGAGAATATAAGAAGAGTGTATGGAGAAGATGCCTATGAAAAACCGAAACGTTGGCAACGAGAGTTTGATTTTTTATCCTAGAAAATTGACCGAATTCCGATTAGAGAACACACCTATATATATATATATATATATAAAGATTGTTTTAAAAGAAATAAGCATAAGTAACTTATATAGATGTATATGAACCTACCGAAGTTAGGTATGAATGAATATACTCATACTTCGATTCTACAGACTAAAAGAACCTAACCTGTCCGAAATCCCGATTGTAAGAAGCTTCCGATTTTAGTGTATTTCGGAAGCTACCATGGTTATAAAAAATGTTGAATATTTTACAAATAACATACAAAAGAGTATTACAAAAAAGTTTGAAAAACACTGGCCAAACAGCTACATGTGTGAAGAAAGCGACCACAGGTCAACTGCGGTGACCAATGCAGACATGTCTGAAGCTCCAGATACTGTCGTGGCATCAGAAATCCGTTAAAGGGAGGTCCTTAGAACCAAAGTATGGGTGCATTTAGAAATAAAAAAACACTTCATTTTACATTACAAAAGTAATCAGTATGACACATAGAATAGCAGTCTTTACATAATGGGGTCTTAAAAAGTATATAATGGGAAGATAAGTTTTCATACACTCACATAATACTCACATTTTTCACTACAATTACAATAACTAACTATACTTTAATAGAAACCTATTATAATCAACTTTACACCTGAATATATACTATTCAGATTTACTATATCATTTAGGGTGCCAGGATAGCTCAGTGCCAACGTGCTCACCTGTGGTATGGTAGATCTGGGGTTCAATACTCACTCTGGCACTCGATTTATTCACGTGAGTGGTGAATACAACTGAGCATGTTGTCTCTCAGAGTGGACCTTAAGCCGCCAGTTCTAAGGCTGTACTATGTAAGGTACTCGTCTAAGATCTACTTCGTAGGTACTCGTCTAAATATACTTGAGTTAGGAAAAATTTAGGATTCTAAATTTAGAATCAATCTTCATGGTGCAGTATTACTAAGATCTAATGTTCAGCCTATGTGTGTTCACTTGTGTGACTCCCACTGTAGCCTAACCTAATCTACTGTATCACTTCTATTATTAATGGAGGTGTGGCTATTTTTAATAGAAAGCATTTATAGTGTTTTTATTCTATGTTCATACTTTCCTATAATAAAAAAATCATTGAGTTGTTAACATAATTTTCATAAATGAATAAACAATAACCCCCCCCCCCACATAGTTGTTTTGTAAATGAATAAACGCATACTATGTTTTCTCATATTTCATTTGACATGAATTCGAAGTTTTTTCAATAATCGTAGCACCATTTACTTGTCTTAAAGTTTGAATAAGAGACTCCAAGAGAAGCGTTCAATCGTCTTTTGTCTAAAGCTATTGAACAAGCCTTGTGGTTTAGTTGAATCAAAATGAAGCAGATATTGTTAACTCTTGCCCTTTGCAAGTTTAATAATTTAAGCAGGAAATTCTGTAAGAACCATTAATGTTGGACTTTGAGATTCTAATGCCTCGCCCTGTCTTGGCCTTTCAAAGAAGTTTATTAATTCTTAATATCATCTTCTGTTTCAACTTATTACTTACAGTAAAGGCTGTAACACTGTCACTACACTTTTATATGAAATTCTACCAAATTATACCTTTTTTGTGCAAAGAAAAAACTTCACGCAACAATTGAATGACTCAAAAGTATTCCTTTATTAATAATGAAGTATCTCTCTCTAGCTTTCTACGAAAGAATAATTATAATTTGGTACTTTTCTTTTATACTTGAGACATTCGTATATGTACTTTGTCGTTTCTCGATTGGATTATTGCTCTAAATTTCAAGTGAGTCCTAACACTTAATTGAATTGAGAAAGAAAAACAAATGGCCTTGTATTTATTTATTGTATTCATTATATTGAAAATAAACTCACCCCAAGTGGGGCCATGCAGCTATATCCGCAGGCTGCATTGGCTTATATATACGAGTATCTACAGGTTCTTTGAACCAGGGGCAAAAAAGGACACTGACCTTATCTGTAGCTGAGCAGTTCAGTAGTTTAATCCAAAACTCTAAAAATAAGTCGGCACTACGGCGGTGGTAGCCCATGGTGGGGTTCTCTCTCTCCATCCTACCAACTGAGGTTGGACTCGTAGTGGTTCTCACTCAAGCTGGGTAGACCTTTGTGGTCGCTATGTGAGAAGTAATTTCTTGGGAGGAAGCCTCCTTAACATACAGGGGAACTAGAGACCCCAAACCCTTACCAGTGGGAACGGGCCTTGAACTCAGCTGATTTCGATTGGACAACTGGTACTGGTCTTCTAGAGGCTCGGGCTCTTGACGAGATCTCAGAGTGGAGAAGATTAGATACCACCCCTTCGAGCCCATTTATGTTCAGTACAGGTGGCATTTAGCCAACGGGAGACCTTAGAGCCTGTCACAACTAGACCTTACAGGTGGCGATTAGCCAACGAGAGATTTGTAATAGGTGCTAAAAGCTCCTCACAATGACGCCCTGATGGGGTCCGATAGACTACTAGTTGCAAGGCCTGGTCCCGGGGTAACGGGAATTGTCCTCTTCGGTGTGGGACGACCGAGTTCTTAAGAACACTAGGGTAGCCCTAAAACTGTACAGCGTGTAGGAAGCCTGTCTATTGTTTATCGAAAATAAAAACTGTTCAAAATATTTATAGTAATTGATAAATGATTATTTATGAAGTTTCAATAATTTTATTATTATTATTAACATTATTATTATTATTATTGATCCGGACTGCTGAGGTATGGAGTATAGTAGGTTGGCAAATCATAAATATATTAATAATCAAAAAGCGATGCTTAACAGAGTTGGAATAAGTAATTCTAAAGTAAGGCTGCCTTTCCTAATGGGCTGGTCTGAGGTAATGTGATAAACGGTTCCAGACAATTGTCATAGAAGAAAAGGGGGTGTTTTTGTTGGTAGTCTGGCTTATCTGGGAGCCCAGCATTATGTACGAAAATGCATTTCACCTCCAATCCAAAAATATATATATTTAAGTTATATTGCTAATTAATATGTTTTATAATTTCTATTAAGTTATAAAAAAAGTTAAATTTATAATTAACTACCTAAGGTTTACTCTACTCATTGATAATCCATCAGAGAACATCTTTAACTTCTTTTATTTTTTCATTACTTAATAAATGACATCTTCCTGTGAGTGCTATAAATTTAAATGAACAATTGTAGTTTCTTGTCTCAGATTTAGATTAGCAATTTTATTTGCTAAATTCGTAAAGACGTTACCTTTGTGTGGTGTACAGAAGCACATACCCTTTATATCTTAGGGATAGTGGCAGTAACTTTATGATTGCATAGCACTTGTAAAATGATTGATGCTTGACTAACAACAGCTTATAGCTATGATAGGAGATATTGAAAAATCACATCGGACAGATGCGGTATGATCAATTTGGTTCGTCTCACACGATCCGTGGGCCATATCATTGGTCATGTATCAGCTGGACAGCCCTCGACCTACACGGCAGGGGCATGTTAAGCCGATATGTCAAACAGCTATTAAATTCACTAGTTTGCCTCCCAAACGACATTTGAATGTGGCATCACGATATGAACATGACATTAACACACACTGCTTCTTTTGAACGAATTCAAAAAAATTTTTTTTTTGTTATTTCATGTTATTTCTATGTCGACAATTTTATTCCATTTATTTGATACAAATAAATAAAACTATATAGCAACGTTACATATTTTAAACTTCTTTAAAGCTACATAAAATAAAAAGATTTTTATTCCTTTAAATAATACTGCATTTATAATAATAATTACAAATTATTAATTTTTAAACCATTTGATATTTATTTAATATTTTAGTTTTAGTTCATTAAACTGAACGTATTTGAACTCCCTTACCTAGTTACCTACTATAACTGAGATTGCAATGCTTACAAGGAATTTAATAAATACCACTTCATTACTAGTCATAGAATGCTTTATAAAGGTTAGATTAGCTGAGGTTCCGGTGGCAGTCCCAGAAGGAAACCCATATAGGCCATACATTAGCCCTTTGTGATACGACACACTAAACATTCTACAATGGGGGTTCTAAATTTTTCCTAACTCAAGTAAATTTAGAGTAGGGATCTTTAACGAGTACCTGACATCGTTCAGGGAGGGACAAATGATAAACGTCCTCTCCAAGGGACAACGTGTTTAGATTTATTCAACTTCCATGTGAAAATAATGGTGGGCTAGAGGGTTTTGACCTCCGGACCTTCCAGTTCAGAGGCAATCACGTTGCTTCTCTCCCTCCTAGCAACAGACTAGGTTAGGTTAGGTTGCGGTGGCAGTCCCACAAGGGAACACACGTAAGGCCGAGTACTGGTCCTTTGTGATACCACACAATAAAGATTGATTCTACAGTGGGAGTCCTAAATTTTGCCTAACTCGAGTGTATTCAGAGTAGGGATTTTTAACGAATACCTGACATCGCACAGGCTCGGGACCGACGGTTTAATGTCCTTCTCCGAGGGACGACATGCTCAGATTTATTCACCTCCCGTGTGAATAAATCGAGGGCAAGGTGGAGATCGAACCCCGGTACTATCAGTTCAGAGGTCAGCACGTAACCACTGAGCTAGCCTGGCCCCCCAGCAACAGACTAACGCATAAGTGGAATATGAAACCAATGGGGTCTATAACGGGTACCTGTAGTAGTACAAGCTCGGGCGGACTGCTTACTTTCTCTCTGATGGAGGACGTTTTCAGATTTATTTAATTTCCATGTGAATTAATGTGGTCATTAATCTTGGTCCAGAGTGGATATTGAACCCCGAACCTTCCATTCCAGAGATGAGGACTTTACCACTGGGCTAACCTGGAACCCCAATACTTCATCAAACAACGTTTTAAATTACCACTATTCTTAAACTCAGTAGTCATAATAAAGTTGAACAATGTTTGAGTGCTAACAAGTCCTCGTTTAAAAGCAGGACAAGTGATTTATTAGTGTAAAATGCCTCTTTCTCCAGGTATTTTATTTCGACTTTCGTTAACTGTTTATTAAGTTTAAGTCTAATAAAATCTAAATTAACTCTAGATAAACTACAGGAGAAAAAGCCATTTAATATAGGACAGCACAGAAGCGTTTTCAACGGTTTCCTTTGCTAGTGGCTCTGTAATATTCCGTGTGTTTGAAAACCTTCTCCCCTCACCCATCCTTCCCCAGTCCAATTTTTTATTATTTTACTTTTGTCTTATAATTTTTTTTAGTTCTTTAGCAAACAGATATCTCTAAATTTCACAGAATTTTTCCTCTTTTTATTTGAATTTTTGTAATTTTCTTTTATATCATACTATCAACATAAACTGTTAACTGTTTACTACTAATGATATACCAAACCTTTAGTTTTCTTTATTTTTATTAATTTCTATATACGTTTAGTCTATCTTCTTCCAGTTTTTCTTTGAATTTGCTATTCCTAGTACATGGTTTTTATTCACTGTAGCAAAACCTGAATGACGTTATATCACACTTTTAAAACTGGTTACAGATAGAATGTGGTAGTTTTTCATCTTATTATCTTTATTTTCTCATCTACCATTCAATTTTTCAGAATTTTCTTTCAAAAAAATATTCATAATAAAACAATAATAAGCAAAAATTTTAATATTTCTTGAATTAATAGGAAAGGGGTTCATACATGGTACCGTTTGTTTAAATTACGAAAATATATCTTTCCTATGAGTGAGAGATGAGGAATATAGCTTCTTATAACATTTGCTATAATTGACGCCCAGTTAATAACAGGCAGATGAAAGTTCTCCTACTTGAAAACTTGGTGTCATCATCTCATAATCGAGCCCATTTTTGAATTTAGTGAATCTAAAGAACTGCAGAGAATAAATTTCGAGTGGACTTTTAAGTGGTATGTTGTTGTCCTTGTGAGGTCCACAGGTAGGGTGGGGGAAAGACAACAGCAAAGACAAAGGTGATGCTGCTCATTGTTTTCCCTGAATAGTTCTCAACAGTTGTGTCTGCAACTTAGATAATTTATAATATTCCTTGTGAAAACAAAAAAAGAATTGCTTGATCATGGCTTCGATAAATTTGCAAATTGGTATTTCATATCTTTTCAAAGTCAGCATAAAATAAAAGAAAAATTATAGAAAGAAATTAAAAGCTACTTTAAAACCCAGATATAACAATTGATTATCTATGAACTTTATAATCTTATACCAGATTTATATTTCAATACGATAGCCTCATTAAAATAAATCCAACAGTTAATTGCTTGTCAACAAGTTTGATATATTTACTTATAGTAAAGTTGACTTTAGATCACCTGAGATTTTTCATATAGTTTTTCAGTCTTAACACAGAAAATCTCATCTTTGTTCTATTTAATTATAATTTTTTCATGTTTTATATATTGAAGTGCAGCTGAGAAACCTAATATCATTATTTTCTTGATAGCTTCTTGAGATAGAAATATTTATTTCAATTTACATTATTAAAATACATTTCCTACATTAAAACATACAAATATTGATTTGAAAATTTTTTAACAGGATTGTCTACTAGCGGAGTTTGTTTGCATATAATTAATTTTTTTGATTTTTACTTTTCTACAATCTTAGTCCTTATTTTAGACGCTTATTGCCTGAAATTTGAGGAATAAAAATTCATTCCTATCTGTTGTCTAAGGCATGAAAGAAATCATTCATTCAAATATCTGCTTTTGACATTAGTGGTTTGTGTTCTGGGTTTTTGAGACTGATAATACTGAAGATAAACTGCGTTAATATCAATCACGAATGCTTTCTGTTTGTTTTGCAGTGGTTTATTTGTTTGCATACCAAAATTGATCAATTGGTATGTATGGTATGACAGTGAGCAAGATATCTGAAAAACCAAATATCATATTCATCAAATTTTATAAATCAGTTTCCTTCATGTATGAGTCAAAATAGCAAGTTTACCACCGGTTTGTAAAATAAAAAATACTTTCTTGCCCATTTTAGTTGCGAAAACTCGTATTTTGAGTTGACATTTAACATTTATAGAGGATTTTCGTAAAAATTATCTTTCAGTGGAAGATCAAATGCACATCACAGTGTTGTTTGTTTGTTTTAAAACCAAATATTAAACACTGTGAGTGTATTTTTACTTTTATTTATATACTTAACTAACTTTCAGGAAGCTTATTGTTTTCATGGTCAAAAGAAATTTAAGAATAAAAGGAAGCAGAAGTGGTTTTCGAAGGTTGTTAAAAACACAGTTCACTTAACTACCTTCACCAATGTCACCTGTTCATTCAATTTAGACAGTTGTTGTTGAAGTCCACAGACTATTTTTCTTAGTAAAATAATTTCTAATGTAATACTTAGTTTATCTGTTTCAAAATTTTATAATTCTGCCTATGAAAAAGGTTTTAAATAAAAACCGAAACGTTGGCAATGAGAGTTCAATTCGAACCTGAAGAACTTTTCAGTCGGGGTAACTAATTTGGAGAATTATATATTGTATATTATATTATTATTATTATTGTTTAAAAGAAATAGTGATCACAAAAAGTTTTTGGAGAATTGCAACAAGAAAACCAACTGGAGAATTCACAATAAAAAGAAACCAACTTCTGTTCCTAACCAAACCATGAAACCTTCCCCAAGTCCTCTTTCTGCAGGGTTGCCACTCCAAGTGTTGCCGCAAACTGATCGAGTCCTGATAAACTTTAATTTTATATGTATAATGATATAAAAAGATTTCACATAAACACGTGAAATAACAATCAATGATCAAACCACAATATGAAATAAGAAAACAAGACTAAGATCTTTCAAACGTAACAAGCGGTCTTCGTCAGAGGGTCAGTTGAGTTTTTGACCCTGACGAAGACCACTTGTTACGGTTGCAAGTTCTTAGTCTTGTTTTCCCATTTCTTATTGTGGTTTGATCATATAATGATATATTATCACGTTTTATAACACGTGGAATAACAATCAATGATCAAACCACAATATGAAATGGGAAAACAAGACTAAGATCTTTCAACTGTAACAAGCGGTCTTTGTCAGAGTCAAAAACCCAACTGAGTTCATTTTGATCATTGATATAATGAGATAAATTGAAGTCCTACACCAGAGTCTTTACATATTTCTCATGTAATTATTATTTCTCTCTTTCAAACTTATCTCTTAAACAATCATTTGAAACAATTAATTTTCTGCTATTTAATTTCTATGAACGGAGAAATTAACTGAAACCAACATATAGGTTAATTCATTTTATAACAATATTAATTAAAAACGAAATAATAAGGAAATGGTTCATTTGAAGGTTGGTGTGAAATGAAAAAGAGCGCTATATATGCTTTTTTATCTCCGGTAAAAACGTAACATTCCCTTCAAGAATATTAACATTTTATAGAGGTGAAAGTTACTATAATGTTACTCGTGGGAAAAGAACGAATTTAATTAACTTACGATAAAACCACTTGAAATAGATTTTGTTTCTTATAAACTTCATAATTTTATCTGAGTTTCTTTTCTTAATGAATTTCAGGTGTATTTGCATAGTATCATGAAACTTGATTCGTTCTTATTCTGCTACTATCTAAATATCAGATATTGACATAGATATGCTTTTATATATATTTTATTTGATAGAAGTTCTGACCATAGAAGAAAAATCATAGCTTGATGATGTTTCTATTGTTATATTCAATGAGTACTGACAAAAACTACGGTCAACTACTTTTTTAATTGAAAAGTCCTAAACTGAGAGAACATTTTCGGAGACTCGAAAAATTTAATAAACAATTAGTCAAGAACAAGGTTGACATATCTTTTTTTAATTATATATGTATGTATATTTATATATACAAGATTTCACATAAACAGGTGAAATAACAATCAATGATCAAACCACAATATGAAATGGGAAAAAAAGACTAAGTTCTTTCAACTGAAACAAGCGGTATTCGTCTGAGTCAAAAACCCAAATTCAGTTGGGTTTTTAACTCTGATGAAGACTGCTTAGGTTGAAAGATCTTAGTTTTTTTGTACATTTCATATTCTGGTTTGATCATATATTTATATAAATATTGATAAAAGTATTAGCCGTGAAATAGAAACAGGCTCAAATTTATCAAGACTTGTTCAGTTCTTAGCTTCAGATCAAACTTTCAATATTTGTCTATATTTGTAGATATCTTCAGGGCTATATCAATACAGAATTAATTTAAATTGATGTAGTTGAGATGACAAAAGGGGTCAAAACGTTTGTTTAAAGGTGTTTTATTGAGAAGTGTTTGACGTTGGACCAAACCTCGATAAAGGAAAATAGTTTAGAATGTATGTGGTTGAAGTAAGGAAAAATTATGTTATATATATTTATAATTGAACTATTAGATATATATTTCATTGAAATGAACGGCAGTATCAGAATTTCTGACTGAGAGATTCGATCATACGAACTAATTGCCTACTATCAGAGACTAGTCAAAATAGTTGTTGACCAAGTAGCATGGCAACTTATAGTTTGATTATCCCCTCATAGGAAGGAATTAGTTTGTAAGATAGAATCTCTCGGTCTCGGTTTGCAAGATAAACATCCTGGGTGGCTTCAAAATATAGTTGCCACAGACGATTGACTACCACTGATGTGTAAATATGGAAGGCCTCCTTGCTTCTGTGATTAGGTTTACTTCCAACGGCTTCAAATTACTTGGTCTAATGCAAATATACATTGACAAGGTGTTTCAGAGAGTTCAAAATGTACTATCTATTCAATAAATAGCTTTGTGAACGAACAATTCTTAATCCTTACTAATGAACAGACAGGAAAAATCAACAAACAAGTTCTTAAACTATATCAAGCTGAGAAATGAACTTACAAGTCAGTAGAGAGAGTAATTAGTGATGAGGAAGCAGTCCATTATCCAACTGAATTTTTAGCTCCGTAACTGCTGTTCATGAGTAAAAACTTAAAGTAGGTGCACCAATCATACTGTGATTTATTAGCAGTAACAAATTTCATGTTATGAAACTTGAGTGTCTCAAAAAGGTGCAACGAGACACGACTCTGCTCTGCACAGATACGCCATAGAGGTGGACATCATGAATGGTTGTGATACTGGGGAGGCCGTGTCTATGCCACGAATACCAGTGATTCAGAGCCACTCTCCGCTTCCATTCAAACGATTGCAATGCCCCGTCAGCGTCTGTTTTGCAATGATAGGCTTTGCAAGCCTAAGAACCTAAGTAATGACCGTAGGGCTTTCATTTGACTCAGATTAAATAATGATGTTATAAACTGATATTTCGGTTTATTATGTAATGAAAATGGGTTTTTGAGAGTCCAGGTATGTGCTCTATGCAACCATGTCTTTGACACTGATAAGAATCTAGTTAGCCTGATAAGAGGGGTTTAATTACAATGAAGGTAGTTAACATGAAAGGGACCAGAGGCACACTGACGAGGCAGGATCATCTCTCAGGCCAAGTGACTTCACACTAATGGATTGAAAGTCATTTCCAAGTGTGCCCTTTGACACCAAACCAACTGAATTTCCACTAATGTCCTCAAACGAGGCATATGCTTGTGGCTATATATAACGATGAATGCTAATGACATTTTTGATTAGCTTTTTTTGTAAATCTTTTTAAGAAAATTAGAAAGTTTTTTTTAAAGTTACTAAAAAATTATCTGGACAATATTTTTACTGTTGAATTCCCTTCTATCCATCAAAACACTGCACTGTGATCTGAGCTGCAAAGTAATCATCAGCAACATGTAAAACTAATTATATTGACTCAACATATCATATTGGCTCACTCGGTGATCATCATCAGGAGATTTTAATTTCTATACTAATAACTAATCACTAAATAACATATAATTAGTGACTAATGAATAATACAGTAGTTAATGGGTTAGTTCCACTGATGTTAGTAATATTAGAATTAGTAATAATACAATCCTTCATACCTCGTAAAGTCTCAGAAAAGCTCGACCGGTTTCGGGTTCGTCTGGATCCCATCTTCAAGAGCATCTAACTGACTGTGAATGTTATTTTCCTATAACCTACCTATACATGTCATAGGTAGATATATGTGATACCCACAATGTAGATGACATGTATAGGTAGGTTATAGGAAAATAACATTCACAGTCAGTTAGGGTGCTCTTGAAGATGGGATCCAGACGGACCCGAAACTGGTCGAGCTTTTCTGAGACTTTACGAGGTATGACGGATTGTATTATTACTAATTCTACTAATACAGTAATTAAAATCTTTCGATGTTGGTGTTTGATCATCATCAGGAGATTTTAATTTCTATACTAATAGCTAATCACTAAATAACATATAATTAGTGATTAATGACTAATAGTAATTAAAATCTTTCGATGTTGGTGACGAAAAAACTGAAAAATGAGGCTATGCAATTTTTATGAAAAAAACTTCAGAACAATGTGCTTTATTTTTCTAAAAGTACAAGCAAAACAGTATTGAAATAACAATACAATATGTATAGATAGGCTTAAATAATAGAGGGAATAATTAAAATGCATGATTAATGTAAATGACTTAATATAAATACCTATAAAATAGTAATATATGCGCTATTATAAATTTAAAAAAGAATACTGCAGTGACAGAAAAAAAATTAATAAATGAAGAAAAATACAGCATTATAAAGATGACCTGTCATGTCATGAAGGAGTGTTTTATATTTTTATAATTATTTATTTATGTCCCATATAACATGCTTATCTGATTTTCTATTTTTGGAACTAAACTTATAGTTTCCCATACTTCTATTAGTATTATGCAATATTATCCCTACTCTCTTTCTATTGCTATTTCATTTCAATAAGGGTGATTTAAATAAAAAAATCCATGTAAAGAAAAACATACTATATTTTGTTATATACTTGGTTATTTGTTAATTATATTTATACGATGTGTATCAAATTGTGATCAATAGCAATATGGAATGTAATTAGCCGTGCGATGTGAGCTTAATTGTTTACGTATAATTACTCATCAGATTACACGGTTTATCACTTGCATTGGACCAATTATTTCATTAATAATTTATTTAAATGAGTATTATAATCCAACTTGTAGCTAAAGGTACTTGTCTCATTTCATTATTAATGATACTGATTTACTAAAGTATGCAATTTAAATTTTTCATGATTTGAAACAATAATTAAATTCCTAATATAATTATATATATATTATTTTTAACATTGGTAACGAGTAAATTAGTAAAATTTTAATGAAAATAATAATATTTATTTTTAAATTTAAAATAATATTATCTGTTATTGTTATTATTAATTTTTTACTTATTTAACCGTTACAACGACTTGGACATTAGTGGTAACTCTATTTATTCTTATTTAATAGATTCAGCTTCCTTATTTGTCCAGAACTGACAAACTCTATAGTTTCATCTGTGTCCCAATCAACACAATAGACTAGATCAGGGGTCTCCAAAGTACGGCCCGCGGGCCGGATCCGGCCCGCCGAGGGTTTGGATCCGGCCCGCCGAGGGTTTTGATCCGGCCCGCCGAGCTCTCCTTCAAAATTATAAAACAAATGTCGAAAGACAGGCCTTGCCGAAATCATACAAAAACAAATATACTTCAGAAATAAGACTTTTTGAAAATCCATTTGACTCTGTTATTGGAGACTTACCGTCTGAGTTATAGATTTGCAATCCAATGACATCCTGAAGGAGAAATATAAAGAAGGAAATTTAACTGAATTCTACAAATGCCTTCCATCTGACCAATTTGTTTATTTAAGAAAGTTTGCCTGTGAATTCATTTCAGTTTTTGGCACTACATATTTGTATGAGAAGACTTTTTCAATGATGAAATACACAAAATCCTGCTACAGATCACAGTTGACTGATAAACATTTGAATGCTTTGCTTCTTATTGAAACCACTCGTTTTGAACCTCAGTTGGACAAAATTTTGTCAAAAATGAAACAATTTCATATTTCCCCTATTGATCGAAGTTAAAAACTATGTTAATTGTTGCTGATATTGTATGCATTGTAATTATGTATTGAATAAATAACATTTTTTAATTATTAATTCACTGTTTATTTACATTGAATGTATTTGGTAAAATAAATAATTTAGAACCTTGGCCCGCGAAGCTTTAAAAATTCAGCAATGTGGCCCTCCGCTGGAAAAATTTGGAGACCCCTGGACTAGATGACTGCTCCGATATACTCGGATCTTTCGTGTTCCAGCAAATGCTACATTTAGTAGCATTCCACCTGTTGTACACTACTTATCTAATATATTGCTTCATACAAACCATTGATTTTACATCTTCTTGACTTTTGGTTCCCCGTTCTTGCCCAAAAAAAAAAAAAAAACACCTTATTTCTAAAATACATTTCAGGTTTCATAATAATAGAACTTGTTTTAATGGTTGAAATCTTGGTCCAACTCTCTTCTGGTACGATGGGTCGCTTTATTTCTCCACTAACTCATGATCCTCTAGAATTTTGCTTCCCATTCCCTAAGAAACGAGTTAAAAAACCTCTTTATGGACAGCTTAGTTAAATTGATCACTATTTATTCACAACTATGTTACTTATAATGTAAGCCGTTTCACTAGAGAGCAGAGTTTTTCAAAGTTTTTTCAACGCGGAACTCTTTTTGGTTCCAGTAACTTTCCCGGAAACCCCAGATTCTAATGATTTCATACAATCATAATATAAATATTTTTATATGCCTCTTTAAATAGTGTGTTTGTTTAAAAACAATTAAACAAGTAATATTACTGCGATGTGTATTTTTTGAATAAAAATTCAAAACTAAAAGATTTTAGTTTTCATATTTTCCACAAGTGCATAACCACATAAAACAGAATTACTAGCAATTTTAACACAGAGTTTGTTTTGTAATCATTTTTGGCTTTATAGTTGTGAGTTTTATTCTCAAGTTAGCCCCGGTATTAAGTCTACTTCTGTATTTGGTAGATATAAACGTTATTCGGTTTCATGATTCACAAGAAATATAGAATAAATTGATACCTACAAAAAAAATTTTTTAGAAAAATGTTTTTGCTAAATGTTTTTTACAGAAACCCAGACAGTCTGTTAAGGAACCCCTGGGTTACGCGGAACCCACTTTGGGAACCTCTGCTACAGAGGATTAGACCCAGCAGTTAAAGAAAGCCCCTTAGGGGTATATACAAACAAATAATAGTTCAACAATGAGCACTAAATAATAAGGCACTTGAGTTATTTGACATTTTTTAAGAGTCACTCAGTTATTATGTAGGACCTCTTGACTTTGTTAGCATGCCAAGCTAATCCAATTAGTAAAGGCTTGCTTTTATTATGAAGCACTCTGACAAAGATTGGAACAATAATGAGGCAAATAGAAGAGAAAAAGTTTTACTGACTGATGCGTACTCTGGTAAAAAATCAGAAGTTTCCATAGGACTTTTAGCTCGCAACCTTTTAGTCATTTACTAAGAAATATTTGACTAACATATCTGTGTTTCATTATTTATACCTTTTCTTGAATTGTATACATAAAGTACTTTTATTTTCTTACACAAGTTTTCCACTTCTCTAGTAAAATATAAATCAATTAACCAAATGATTTATTTTTAAGATTCACAAAGTTTCCGACGTTTCAGTTTATACTGACCATATTCAAGGAGAAATCATTAACAATAAAAATATTTTAAAAAACTAACAGCTATTATTAAAACGTAAATCTAAAATTATAAAATCTAAAATCTACATTAAATTCGCTTAATTCCTTACGTTTATTGATTGACTCTGTTTACTGACTGCATCACAATAAACACGGATGCAATCATTGAAGTTTAAACTACAAGTAAAAAATGTCTGTTAGTAATTTCTATTACTGTTTTTTTTCCTTTTTCCTTGTGGTTTATGATGAAGACCACTTGTTACGGTTGAAAGATGAGTCTTTTTTCTCATTCTTACTTTGGTTTGGATGTTGATATTTGTATCACGTGTTTATTGTGAAATCTTGTTTTATATATATAATCAAACTATAATATGAAATGAAAAAAAAAGACTAAGATCTTTCAACAGTAACAAGCAATCTTTTGACTCATTAAAGTCAAAAACCCATCTTTTATCTTTTTTTTCTAGGATCTAACAAGATTTTGTCTTTTTTTCCCATTTCTTATTGTGATTTGATCATTGATTGTTATTTCACGTGTTTATCTGAAATGATATATATATATATATATATATATATATATCTTCGCACTTCTTCCCGATGATGACGGATGTCGAAATATCGAAGTGAGTTCTGTAGTGTCTTTCTGTGTTCTTTTCTCTGTGTTAAAGTATATATAACTTTAAATTACACAAAGCACGACACAGAAAAAGGAATAAAAACACACATACAGAATTCTCAATATTTCGAACTGTTGTTCGTCATCAGGAATAGACTAAAAGAGAGGACGAAGTGGGAGAGAAATATAAAATAAAGGGAGGAAATATAACGTGAACCATAGAATTTGCTTTTCATTCGTGTTTTTCAAGTTTTCAAAGTATATATATAGGTCTATTTTGCAATCGTTATTTGGTCAATTTTCTAGGTTCAAAATCAAATTCTCGTTGCCAGAGTTGACTAAATTGGCCAAATTCTGATTGGATAATACACCTGTTTTTTTAAACGGTTGAGGTATTATTGAATATATATACACGTATATACACAATTAAAAGAAATTGTCCAGCGGACTTTTTTAAATAAAATAAAATAAATTCAAAACGAAGGAAACACACAGAAAGGCACAGATATAACTCACATCGATATTTCGACCATCGTCGTCATCAGGAGGTGTGAAGAGCGAAGAGTCCCGCAGGAAGGCAGGGTGGTGAGACGATGGTCGAAATATCGATGTGAGTTACGTCTGTGCCTTTCTGTGTGTTTCCTTTGTTTTGAATTTATTTTATTGAATATATATATATAAATGATCAAACCACCATATGAAATGGTTTGATCATTGATTGTTATTGGAGTGTTTATGTGAAATCCTTATATATATAATATATATATATATATATATATATATATTTATATATATATATAAGCTTTTTTCTACCAAGTATTTTGATAACAGTTAACTGTTTTTTTATTTTGTTATTATATCTGCAAACAGCTTTAGTCATTATTTTTATATGTTTCAGCGTTACAATATAATTTAAAGATTTAAATCATTCCATTAATAATATGTTCTAGAGAAGATACAGTCGAAAGCTAGCTTCTGAATAATAAGAAAGAAACATTAGTCTAATTCACTTATCTCTAAATTTTATACCCAAAGCCAAGAGCTTTAGATCTATTTCAAGTCGTTTACAGAAAGTTATTTACTTGATGGCTAATAAATTTATTAGATCCGCAAAACCAGCTTTGTTCAAACATTCTTTTTACAGCTTCAGTTTTAGAAAATACTTATAAAAAAGTTTATAATTAGTTTTCATTCCTTCTCTTAAAAGTGATGTTACATTTAATTTAAGAAATAATATTTATTTCTCACTCATTTATAAAGAATAAAGAATATTTTTACATTTCATTACATTTATTTGGTATCTATATAAAATATATTCAATATGAAAGTATTGAATTTGGGTTAAAATAAATAAAACAAAGTCTGTAGAAAAGGGGTGGGTAACGTTTGTCAGAGAAAAGTACCGTCCACTTCCCCAAAAGGCAACAACGAATGGATATGCAAAATCTTATATAATAGTTATATTGTAATTTTTCCAACAATCTGTCATTATATTAACCGATCAGTGTTTTTAAAACTGTTTTGCATCTTTCAAAATATTCAGCAGTGTCCTCACTGCCTTCGTTTATTACCTTTGTTAACTCGGGAAAATGATTTTCTAAAAGCTTAGACTTTTCAAGTAATGATTGATGAATAGTGTTCTTTCTAAATGTCATAATTTTTTATCGTTATTATCATAATTGTAATTCTTTATATTTTGAAACAACATTATAACAACGTTATAGGAAATTATGGCGTATGTTTGACGTAGTACTAATCATTATTTGATGTTAGCTATTATCAGTTATGTCTTTAAAAATATTCATATTAGAGGAAAAATAGCAGTACATTTCTTATTTCAGTATATTCCGTTTTTACAATCGAGATCTACTGTATATATACTATTTATTAATGTTAATTAATAAATTAATTATTAATTTATATTAATTAATTAATGTAAAACCCTGCTAATGGGGTCCAGGTTAGCCCAGTGGTAACGTGTTTACCTCTGAACTGGTAGTTACGGAGTTCAATACGCACTCAGGCCCTCGATTTATTCATGTTGGAGTTGAATAAATCTGAGCACCTTATCCCTCAGAGAAGGTGTTAGCTGTCGGTCCCGAGCCTGCACGATGTCAGGTACTCGTTAGAGATCCTTAGGCTAATATACTTGATTGAGGATTCCAAATTTAGGATTTCCAATGCAAAATCAATCTTTATTCTGCAATGTATTAGTATGTTATGTATGTAATACATACATTATTAGAAATGGCCTGATGTTCAGCCTATGTGTGTCTCCTTGTGGGACTAACACTCTAACCTAAACTAATGTTAATATACATAAAGTTTCTGAGTTTGTTTTTTGTTCACCCTTTTTCCGTGGAGAAACATACTTGAAATTATTATAATCTTTACTTTTGTTCTGATGGCTTTATTGTAGTTGTATTACATAATAAAAAATCGTATTAGGGAGTCAGGGTAGCCCAGTGACTTGCATACTCGCCTTGATTTTCTACAATATTATTTAATAATTTTCTGGTTTGGGGGTCAGGATAGCATATAATATATAATGAATTATTACATTAGAGGTTAAAAATGAATAATTTTAGGAACACAACTGTCAGATAAAATACATATGTTCTAAGGTAATATTATAAAGATACATTCCTTTCATTAATGTTCTATTTTGGGTAAATAAATTGAATATTTCAATTTACGAGTTTTTTTTTTAAATATATTTCGTTATGTATATAACTTGAATTGATGTTTTATTTATTTATGTCATAAAATAAATAATTTTTTTATGACTTATTATTATTTATTATTTTATTTCTTACTATTTATACAATTATTTTATTTATTAAATTATTTTTGTTTCTTTTAAACTATTTTTAGTTTGCTAAATATACTTACTATGTATATATCTTGAATCATGTTAAGAATAATATATCAAAAGCTTTGTCCATATAAGAATCTGTTCCCGTACCACAATAACAAGAAACAAGAATTAAAATTATCCCTGTCAATCATGTTCAGTGAATTAATTTCAATACCTATTGCTATAATTTCTGAGTGACACAAAGGGTCATGGGTAGTCTAGTAACACATAATAGTCTTATATGTTCCATGTTTTAGTAAATATTGAAATTAACTGCATGAAAGGATCTTACCATATTTCTTTTATTTATTATTTCTCGTTTTCCATAACCAAAACAAACTCTGTAACCTCCATCCAGCTGATAGCCAAAACATCACGTTATGATACTTATAGTGTCAATTATTAATTAAATTGGAAGAACTATTTAATTAAATTAATCCTAATTTAAATACGTATTAGTTCGTAGAAATAGAAATGATGATAGCATTTTTGATATTCTTCCATATTATTATCATATGTAGTTTTTTTTTATTGTTATAGAACAAGATGCTCCACCATAAGGCATTACATGCATAAAATCTTCAATGGTACACAATAATTCTTATTAAATTATGATAATACAGCTTAACTATTATAATAATTAACAATGATGATAATAACGAAAATATAATGTAAAATCTAAATTAATGTAATACTAAGCAATAATAATGATTACAATGATATAAAGCAATACTACCAACAAAATAATAATATCATATCTAGTTCATATGTCATGTATAGTTATATTATTGTCATTATTATTATTATTTCATTCGTTACCACATTTAGTTAACATATTAGCAATCAAACCATTCTAGACTTTGATATAAAAGTTATCAATTATTCATGTGAAATTTTAATATAGAACTGTATGAAAAAAAACGAACATGTTTTTGTCAACATTAGTGGTAAATTGAAATCTTAGTTTCCCATTTGAAGTTTATAATTAATTTTCTTTAAGTATTGTTTTAAACAATATAATAAACATTAAAGAGATATATAAGCAGCTCTTTGTGATACTAAATGCTTAAGTAGAAGTAGGTATGTAGTATGTTCTTAAGTGTAAATGAATTGAAGAAACTGCTATGCGAAATACGATCACACGTTATATCCCTTGGAGAAATTAAATTCCTATTGTCACGAGGTAGTGCTAATTACGTAACCCATACTACACAATGCTCCTTCTGTTCTAACAGAATCGTATTATCTCACTCTGTCTTTCTCAAACTATATCTCACTAATTCTAACTTCCAACCCAGACTCCCATCTCACTTTTACTTACTTACATCTCAAAACTAATTCAATGTTATATAATATGTTTTAAAATCTTTTGGAAATTGTTAAACTTTAATAGTATAGATTTTTACTTTACTATAAGTAAAGTATAGTGATCGTGAAAAAATTCGATCTCGAGATTTTGACGGAATTACATGTTTTGAGGTCCCAGAAGTCGTTTTTATGAAGTTTTTACGATGATGTCTGTGTGTGTGTGGGTGGGTGGGTGGGTGGGTGGGTGGGGTGCGTGGGTGGGTGCGTGTGTTAGCATTGCTTGTTACCACGCTACGGTCCAGAATCTTTGATGGATCAAGTTGATATTTTACACAAAAATGGGCCCCATTTAGACGAAGATCCCTATTGTTTGGGAAGAATTATGCATGCTGGGAAAGTCACTTTTTTTGCCAAAAACCGTTTTTTTTAAAACATTTATTTCTCCTAAACTACTAACCCTAGAGTTTTGAGATTTTGACATTATCTTTGAGGTTACAAATGAAACAAACGAAAAATATATTCAAAATTTTATATCAACAGGAAATATTTTTTTTTCAATAAAATGTACAAATTTTGACTTATAAATCAATCTCAAACCTTGTGAGAGCGATACAAGCCATACTGTTTGACGGACAAGAATGAAACTATGCCTATAAATAGAACATTATATGGACAATGAGTTGAGATATTTTTTTCTAAAATTACATTCGCTAAAGGGGCGTTAGAGTACGATTTGTGTTTTCAGAAAATGTTTTTTTGACGCTAAACGGCTCGTTAAAAAATTATGAAAATTTGACCAAAAATGGAACAAAAAATTAGCAATTCATAAAAAAAAAATCATCAAGTTACAATTACGGAAAAGAGCAATAACGATATAAAAACTCTTTGTTTATCCTAGACTAAGAGATCACCTGCTATACTTGTCGAATTTTTTGTATTTTTTTACATTGTTTACATTGACTTAGAAATTTTTTGAGCGAATCCACTGAGATAAAATTGATGTTTCTAATGGAAAAATGAAAATATATTATTGACTTATAAGAGATGTAAGAGGAATAATATTGTGCAGGTAAATGATAACACTCAAAAAAAAAAAATCGTATATATGTTATTTGACAAAGGGGAAGGAAAATGATCTTATTAAATACTAAGAAGCCATAAAATTCCCAGTATAATAATTCTGTTAAAAACCAAAAATGTAAAAGATAATTCAAAATATAATTCTTTCGTTTAGAGATTAATAACTGTAATTATCGTACATCTTTAATTAACAAATCACCTTAAAACAACATTTTCTTCGCTGTTTAAGATGTTTTTCAGAGAAAAAAAGGGTATTTTACTGTTTTAAATTTGAAAATTTTACATTAATATTCAATGTAGAAGGATGTTAAGTAAACGATGTAAGAAATCTACTGGCTATTTGAACAATAGCCATGTTCTCTTGTAGGATAATATTTCGTTTCAAGAAATGTTCACATTGGTTTTTCAAAAATAATATTACTGCTGTAGTTATACTAATGAAATTATTTGCAAATAATAAATTATTTGTGATGTACAAAAATAAGCTTATAAATTGATATGTCCTTCAATCACTATCTGTACTACCTCACGAATGCAATGCTAATAATTATATCCCATTTAGATATTTATGTTATGCTTAAATGATACGTTATGTTGTATATACTCAAGAAATTTGTCATTGAGTTACTTATAGTAAAGTAGAGTGTAGGCCACTCCAGATTTTTTTTCTTTAAACTTTTTTTGTATGAAATAAAAAGAAGATAAAAAGAAATCAAAGTTAAATTAACAACTGTATTTATAACAGTGATACTATAATAACCCAATGGATTGCATTGATCACTTACGATTGGTAGATCACTGGTTCGATTCCCACTTTCAAAATTTTTTTTTGAAAAAAATGAGTATGTCCCTTCTCGGAGAGGAAATTAGGCTGTCGGAACTGAACTTGTTCTTTTGTCAGGTACTGTCCGACTTCTAATTACATTTCAGTTAGACAAAATTTAGGACTCCCAATATACAATCAACCCGGTAATGTAGCCCAACCATTACTAAAATGGGTGCCAAATAATAAATGAGCACCAAAAGTTGAAAGCCTAAAGCGTGGGAGTAGTAAATAAACAGGTGCATATAAAATATTTCATAATTATACGTATAACATAATTTCATCTTATTTCAAAGCAACACAAAAATATAGTAAAATATTCTCCACATACTAATTTAAATGTAGATAACTTATTTCAAACAAGTAGTGTTCTTTTTCAGGTTAAAATCTCAAGTAAAATAACACAAAACTTTTATAATGTAACAGTGTAGTATATAGATAGGGAAAATAATACCGTACATAGCTAAGCTGGGAAGTCTGGGATTGTTTATTTAATTGAGGGTGATTATAGTACTGCGTCTTAAAAACATTTGTACTTTCCCTCCTTCTGTACTATAGTACCCCAGTTAGATTGAACGCTGCCAAGAAGTTCAGCACTTTTGCTGGGTGCAATCGTAAAAGTTTTTCTACTGTTTTGTTGAGTGCCCCGAAGCACCTGCCTCTGTGTAACACAGTGGCTTGACAGCCAGCAGCTTTGTAGCAGGTGCAAAGGTGTTTCTGGGTTACAACTATATGAATTGACGATTAATGGTATGAAACATCTGTACGTGCAGTTTATTTCATTAGGGTTTTCCCTTCAATATATAACTACATATCTAGAACATAAAACATTACTAAACAGATACAAACATTTCGGTGGGAGTAACTATTCAGAACTAAAGAAAGACTAATCTTTGTACATATTGGGGAAAGTATTATGTCTCCACACAAAAAAAATTATTATAAAAAACAAACAACGCGTTTCGAACACTTGACGTTCCTTTTCAGGTTATATCTAAAAAAATATATACATATATGAGCTGTAGGAACATCGGAGTGAATTTATTAAATTTGAATACAATATCTGACTGTTAAATATCTACTATTGACTGATAACATGAGAATAATATCAAAATGGCTGAATTAAAACTTAACTTTTAAACAACATACAGAAACTTGTTCCAATTTATAAATAAAATAGATAATTAATGAAATATATTTTATTCATAAATTAGAACATGTTTCTGTATGTTGTTTAAAGTTAAGGATTAATTCAGCCATTTCAGTACTGTTCCCATGTACTCGTATCACTCAACAGTGTCAGATATTGTATTCAATTTTAATTAATTCACCCCGATGTTCCTACAGCTCACTTGTGCATATATTTTTTAGATGTAACCTGAAGAAGAACTTTAAGTGTTCGAATTGCATTGTTAATTTTTTTATAATAGAATTTTTTGTGTTTTATAACAGAATTTTTCGGACCACATAGCTTTTTTAGAGTGAACCTGTTTTACACTAAAGTGTTACTTTATTATTTAAACAGTTTTCGATCAAGTCCATTTTCCGGAGTGAAACTGGTTGATTGTTTTGGATCACTTTCATTTTCCAGAATAAATCTTGTTGAGATCAAACAATTCCCTTTCTCACTCACCTGATTTGCGATCATCTCCATCTTACAGAGTGAAGCTGCTTCACTCAAATACTTTTTTTCCCACATCAAAAGGTTTGGGTCAACTGCATCTTTCAATGTGTAACTGAGAAAATCGTTTCTCATTCAACCAGTTTGGGATCACATCCATTTTCCTGAGTGAAACTGGTTGATTTAAACAATTTCTTTTTCCTTCAAACGGTTTCACATCACGTCTATCATACGGAATTGAAACTACCTTAAAAGAAAGAAATCGACGAGTTTATATGTTTCAGTGTTGTTTAATTTTCACAAAATCAGGCATTATTAACAATAACAACACTGAACAAACACAATTGTTTAAGCCTAATAATGTTTAAACAAGGTTGTTTTAATAACAGCCGGACAAATGCTGAACGGGAGGACTGAAAGGGTTTTAATCCCTCAAGCTATTCTTAAATGCATCCCTCCCATTTTTTATCGAAACGCTTTATCGAGGCAAATGGCCTAGCTCTATTCAGATCCTCCAGACAAACGAGCCTCCCATTTTTCCTTTCTTGGTTGAATGAATAAAGAAATCGATGAGCGATTTAACCAAGCTAAAGAAGGAATTTTATCCATAAAGCTCTGTCGAGGCTGCTACCTGTCTTTCGTCAAACTATATTCAGGCATCTATCTTTTTGTGAATTGCTCAGAACTGCAACCTTATTTATCTTTCTTCTGCCGTATGTTATTTCCTCTGTTCATTTTTTTTAAAATGTAAATGTAGTGTTTTATGGAAAACAATTCTTAAGACATATATATCTCATTCTTAAGGCGACATTTTTCTCTTACTTTTCTGCAGCTTTAGACACTATCAATTTATTATGTTCAAATCCTTTATTTCATTCATTAATCATTAGATTTATTCATTTTGTAAGAAATATAAATGGTTTTCATCCTACTATTTCATAACTTAATGGAATTGCGTAATGTACTTGATCATTTCCGATGGCCACTGTAATCTGGATTGTATTCAAATCAATATTCTGTTAAATTCAACTCGCCTGGCATTGACAGCTAAACGTTGAAGCAGCATAATCATTTATAATGAATCGCACTCAAACAGTCTATGGTTTCTATTAATATTAGCAATATTTCATAAAAATTAGGTACTTTATAAATGCAATGTGTCGATAAAATTATCTTTCCTTCTCCTCTCTTTCTCTCTCTCTCACCCTGCCAATCTCTGTCTCTTGCACACACCCACTCACATACAGACACAATCCCACCCACCCACACACACAAACACACACACACACACACTCATCACAAAGGAAACCTTCATGTCAATAGCTTAAATAAATGGAATGCACAATGGATAGATAGTGCCGTTGGCTCCTTAACAAGCAACGCCAATTTATTTCTCAATGATTCAATTTCTCTTAAGCCTTACTGATTTCAGCACAGAATATATTATCACCAAGTTCATGTCTGGCCATTAGAATTACGTAAATATCTATGTAAAATAACATAGATACCTCCCGATAAGCCCTCTGTGGACAATATAACCAGGATAGTGACCATTTAACTGCGCTGTAGTAGAAAGAAGCAAACAGGAGCTCTTTTAACAAATAACTGAAATTGGTAAAATGTGGAAATCAACAAAAAAGTTACTAAATGAATTCGTGGAACTTTTATTAAGTTTATAGATCAAATTGAATTTGACTTATTGTAATATTTAAACACTGGACTGCCTCCTCTAGTGGGGCCATGCAGCCCTACCACAGGCTGCATTGGCTTTATTTCCACAGGTTTATTGAACCAGGGGCTACAAAGGCCACTGATCTTACCTATAGCTGAGCAGGTTCAGTAGGACAATTGGTCCGGAGTTTATCCAAAACACTTAAAATAGTTGGTACTGCGGGCGACGGAGTCCCATGGAGGGTTTACTCTCCAGCCCGCCTCAGAGGTCTGACTCGTAGCTGACTCGTAGCTGACTTAGATGTTGGTTCTCAGCCAAGTTGGGTAGACTCTTGTGGTTGCCGTGGAAGCAATTATTTCTCAGGAGGATGACTGGTAAGCATACCGGGCAGTTACCCCTAACCACTACCAGTGGGAACGGGCCAAGAACTCAGCTGAATGAACTGGACAACTGGTACTCTTTTTCTGTCCTTTTCACCTTTTAATCTTCCTCCATCTCTCAGTTTTATTTTTTCTCTTTTCACTTCCTATTTTCCTATGTTTCTTATTCCTTTATTCCACTTTTCCTATATTCATGCTCCTCTATTCTTCTTTACCATCTTTTTCTCTCTTTCACTACTTTTCTTTCAATTTCCCCCCGGACAGTGCCACTTTATCTCTTTGTTTCTCAAAAACAATTTTGCCAGCTTGCCTTTCTTTTCTTTTTTTTTTTTCATTAACTCTACCTACTCCTTCACATCTACCTTATTTTTCCTCCTTTTTTCTGAATTAGCTTCTCTCCTCTGCACTATTCCCTTCGCCTCTTCTTTCTTCAATATATCTCTTTCGGATTGTCAATTAATGTATCCTACGAATGAATAACTCCTCTTTCTATGCACTGTTTAAACTGTGATTGCAATAAACAATCAAATACAGTCAAATTCTATTGAAGAGAGGGCAGAGTAATAACCTCAGTAATAAACACAAAAAAGGGATACAGTAAATGATGCCGATATTAGTCTTAACGTAGAATGAGAAATAACATTATTTGTTGTTTAAAAAAATAGCTTTTAATTGATAATTTAAACTAAAAAAGAAATTTTTTTTTTAAATAAATTGTATTCATTTGATTGATAACAAGGTAGATTAATAAATCTTTGAACTAATAAATTACGCACAAAGTGTTTTTATTTCGATCTGGGACGTTAGCTATAAATTTGAACATCTGTTTTAATTGCCTTGGTTTCACTGGGAGAAGATGAATTTGAAGCCGTATGTCATTTTAATCTGTGGTCACAACTCGCTTGAACTGCACTACACACACGACCCTCGGCCCTAATCTAAGATTAAACAAACAGTAAGGTGTCCCGTTTATAACCCATAATGCTAATTACTCCTTTTTGAACTAAGCTTGTCGATATAAAGAAAGTCAAACCAAATTCATTGATTTTGTTTCGCCATTTAAATATTGCATGAAATGATATTCAAAAGGGAAAAAAATTATAACTTGATCCATTTTTTTTTCGAGATATATGTATAATTCAATGTTTTCTTATTTCGACCATATATATTCAAAACTACTTTTGTTTCCTTTATCGAGGTTTAATCTCACGTTAAACAGTAAAAACACCTTTAAGCTAACGTTTTGTCCATATTTTGTAGACATCTTCATGGATACATGAATGAAAATTTCATTGCAGTGGAATGAAAAAAATATATAAGTTATATTATTTATATAAAATTCATTATTATTACACTTATATAAAGAAGAACCAGAGTAATAAGGTATATTTATATAAAAAATGTAGATTATATAATTTTATAATATAATGTAGTCCTGTTTATGTTTACAAATATGGACACAATGTTGGCTTAAAAAAGTTTTACTGTTTGACACTCCACGAACAATTGATAAAAAAAGAAAAATAGTGTATATACATTTGACTATATATGGAAATATATATATTTCCTGTGTCTATCTGTGTGCTCCCTTCGTTTCAATTCGTTTATATATATACATGTATAGACAATATATATATATAAGTAGAAAAGACAACACATAAAAGAAACGAGAACACTTACTGGATCAATATTTCTAACCGAAGTATTGATCCAGTAGGTGTTCTCTTAATTTTTCGTGTTGTCTTTTTCATTTATTTATCCGTCCGGTGTGGACAGTTTAGTAATTTTCAAATATATACATATATTATATACACATATATTGTTGAAAGTAGCTGCAGCTTCTGCTCTCACGATTTTTGAGCTGGAGGCCTCGATCTTGTGGGTGATTCTTCTATCTTGTGGTTAGAGCTTCCACATCAATTGTCCAACGTTGGTTATCATCAGGTGAAATTTCGCTTCTTGAATGATGCTTATATAGAGTTCCTTAGTGGGTGTGATTTCTGATTGATCCAATGGACTTGTCTTATTCGTCAATCAGAGTACAGGTTTCAGTTTTCGTTCTTATTCTACTTCATGTTAGGCTCTATATTCCTAATCTATTTTCCTGTTTGTTGGAATGAAGAACTTTTCTTTCACCTGAAGATTAATTGTTTTATTGAGTAGAACAGTAAAGCTGGAAATTGTATGCGAGAATTTGCAAAATTAGAAATTACAAGTACACTCTGCAGTATATAAAGGTAAACAATGCCATGGTTTAATATTTATAAAGGGAGTAGGTCTTTAGCATGATCTTAGACCAAAGCAGCAGTCTTTGAGTTTACCTTTCTAGAATACTCTGGACACTGTATTATTCTGTTAAATTTATTGCCATGATTTAGCACAGTAGGCTCCCATGGGCCCATCTACTTGATTTAATAACGGGTAATTAGCAAAGTGAATTATTAGTTCTGCAGAAAATGATTCAATAGCAATTATTACGGCAATTAGAGTAATTTGACAACGTGACTGTCCTCACTTCAGTCGGTCTTACTAATTGCTAATTGAAAAAGTGAAAAAATTCCGCTGTTATGAGTGATTAATTGAAAGTAGCCTTCGAATACCGGTCTCATAAACAAAGATTCCCTCTGGAGGTCCCCAGCATTGTTCAAAAAAACATATTTTTCCCTCAAAATCCCTTTTCCGACATAGGTATCACAATTCATATAGGAATTTGCAAATTGCCACCAATTCTCAAAACTGCCTCGTTTCGTACAGCTGAAAAACGCTTTTATCTATTATAATTGTCGCTTATCGAAACGGTATAATGGGGATTCCTTTTCGTTAGGGTCCCGTGGCTGCAGTCAATTGAAATTTATAGGCCCACTGCAAGGGCTGTATTGATTACAGTTTAATAGGATAGCCAGTTATAAATGAAGAGACCCACATAACACATGTGACTAACACATAATTACTAAAGTGGAAACACTTCTTGAATTGATCATCCAGCTATCACACTACTTCAAAACAAACAATTAGACTAACATATTCTATTATTCAACATGTTTTTTTCCTGGGTAAACTATATTGATTAAAAAAGGAAGAAACAAATTAAAGTCTGTTTTTTGAAACTTTATTTTTATTTTAAGATCTACTCTTAACTATTTCGATCTGTTCAAGATTCAAAAGTGTTGCTCATTTATGATTTGGTTCCCAGGTCTCATGTTATGAGGGATGTAGTATATGTTATGAATAGTTAGTATTCAAAATTTCCTAACTATTTATTAACTAGTCAACATTTGCTAACCAAGTATTTATTTTGGTTAGGAAATACGAGTATGTCTAACCAAATATTTTTTTTCTTTTTTCTTGATGTTGTATTTGTCAACATATCCATCACCAAAATAGTTTTTCATATCATGGTTATAACTATGCCCTTAATCAGTGATGGGATTCAACGGAATGCTTAAAATATTATGAGTTTGGCGAACCAGTTGTCGAAATTACGTAAATCCGTATTCAGACCTGTATTAATTAGCCCACTATCAAACTCCACAAGTGTCGCGTGACTCACGTAACTTGTGCATGTATGACACTGTAATTTGGAAATGTATATAGCCTATATATAACTAAACAATTTAGTTTCGTTTGCGTAACTCTTACAGTGCTCAAACTGCTCATGACAATGCAGATGTTGAGTTGGTCTAGCCTACATTAGGCCTAGTTTTAACTTTTAGTTCTGAATCAAATATTGAATGTTTTTAGATCTAATTTCCTGTAATTGACAGATTAAAGTAAGTGTTTGTTAAGATATAATTCAGGGATGGCTGCCCGTCTTTGCAACAAAAATTTTCTGAAGGACCTAGCTTTAATGATTGATATTTTGAATGAAATGTAATTGCTCAGTAATGCTCTCCAAGCAAGAGGCACAACTTTGTTTAGAGGAGAAAACCTCATAAAGAGGTCTATTAAAGCATTTGAACTGCTTAAGGACAATATAGGGACATTTGAAAAAGAAAATAATGAAAGGGTTGCTTCGGACGGATTCAATGAGATCCAGTTTACTGAAAACCACAGATTTGTTAGCCTACCTCGTCAAAAGCTACTGGAAGCAATGATAGAAAATATGAAAAAAAGACTGATCGCTGGTGATCATGTGAAGGCAACAAGCAATGACCAGGGAAACTTTCTTTAGCTATTTAACTCGCCGAACTCATAATATTTTAAGCACCGGTTCGCACGAACCGGTGCGAACACACGATCTGTTTTCTTAGAACCTGTTCTTAAAAAATTTGAATCCCACCACTGTCCATAATCAACTGTCACCTTATTATAATTGATTTGCCAACATATCCATAATCAAAATCATTTTTCATATTTTGGTTATAAATATATCTATCATCAATAGTCACCTTTTGATAATTAATTTGCCAACATATTCATCAACAAAATAGTTTTTCATATCACGGTTATAAATATGTCCATCATCAACTGTCAGCTTTTTATAATTGATTTTCTAACATATCCATTATTAAAATCATTTTTCTTCTCATGGTTGCATATAGGTCAATCATCAACAGTCTCCTCTTGATAATGGGTTATTCAACATATCCTTGTTTGATTTATTAGCATGTACCTCGGTCTTTCGACCACACCACGCAATAAAGCAGACCAGGCCGATGTTTTTTACGTGGAGCCCTTTAGCCACACTGGGCAGAGATAACTGTTCCCAAAAGGAAACAGAAGGCTCATCCCAGTGTGCCCAAGGTGGACCTCGCGGAGGCGGGCTACCACGACAGACATCACGCTAAAGACAAACATCAATAATACACGACGGACGACGGAAAGACAACAGACAAAAGACAAATAGGACTAGAACAAACAAAAACCTAGGCTAGGGTACCTAGGGGTACTCGGATATTCCCCCTAGGGCAGGCTTAAGACTAATATAAATAAATAAATAAATAAATAAACCTAGGCTAGGGTTCCTAGGGGTACTCGGATATTCCCCCTAGGGCAGGCTTAAGACTAATATAAATAAATAAATAAATAAATAAACCTAGGCTAGGGTTCCTAGGGGTACTTGGATATTCCCCCTAGGGCAGGCTTAAGACTAATATAAATAAATAAATAAATAAATAAATAAATAAACCTAGGCTAGGGTTCCTAGGGGTACTTGGATATTCCCCCTAGGGCAGGCTTAAGACTAATATAAATAAATAAATAAATAAATAAAAACAAATCAATAAACAAAAACCTAGGCTAAGGTTCCTAGGGGTACTTGGATATTCCCCCTAGGGCAGGCTTAAGACTAAGATAAATAAATAAATAAATACAAAACCTAGGCTAGGGTTCCTAGGGGTACTAGGATATTCCCCCTAGGGTTGGCTTAAGACTAATATAAATAAATAAATAAATAACAACATATAAATAAACAAAAACCTAGGCTAGGGTTCCTAGGGGTACTTGGATATTCCCCCTAGGGCAGGCTTAAAACTAATATAAATAAATAAATAAATAGATAAATACAAATAAATAAAAACCTAGACTAGGGTTTCTAAGGGTACTTGGATATTCCCCCTAGAGCAGGCTTAAAACTAATATAAATAAATAAATAAATAGATAAATACAAATAAATAAAAACCTAGACTAGGGTTTCTAAGGGTACTTGGATATTCCCCCTAGGGCAGGCTTAAAACTAATATAAATAAATAAATAAATAGATAAATACAAATAAATAAAAACCTAGACTAGGGTTTCTAAGGGTACTTGGATATTCCCCCTAGAGCAGGCTTAAAACTAATATAAATAAATAAATATAAAACAAATAAATATACAAAAACCTAGTCTAAGGTTCCTTGGGGTACTTGGATATTCCCCCCAGGACTGGCTTAAAACTAGAATAAATAAGAAATACAAATAAATAAATAACATCAATAATAAATACTATGGCAAATATAGGAGGAGACTAGATGAGGACGGGAGGCGGGTTGCCATTTAGACTACAGCGTCAGGGTCCTTTTTATCTTACCAATTTCGTGGACCAACCCAACGAAGGAAGTGTAGTGCGTCGAACTGAGGACCACACTGTACCTATTGGCGATAAACGTCCCCAAGGCCAACTGGTAATCATATCTCTGGCGGGAGAATCGGTCGCAGGACTCAAGTATGTGTGCAACTGACTCACACCGGTCTCCACAAAGGCAAAAGGAGTTATCCCGGAGACGAAACCGCGCGAGATACTCTCCAAAATCTCCGTGGCCCGTCAAGACCTGGGTCAGCCAGAAAGAGGGCCGGAGGTGCCTCCAACGAAGCCTGTCGGCAATGAACGGGAGGAACCGATAGGTCCAACGACCAGTAGTACCCAGGTCCCACCTATGCTGCCACTCAGACAAAGCCCAACTCCTGACACTGTCAAGGGTAGCCGGTATCTCGCTGCGACCAGGCGGGATCCATATTGGGGGTAGGCCCCTCTTACTCACAAAGTTCTCCACACGCCACCTAATAAGGATGTCGACGGGGATCTGCCCAGATAGTACCTGTAGGGCCAAGGCAGATACCGTTCTATACCCCTTGACCACAAGTAGGAGGGCTCTTCGCTGGTGTGATAATAGCACTCTGGTAAGTTCCTTATTAAGGCTAGGACCCCAAATGGGCGCTCCGTGGGTCATAATAGCATTAAAAATGGCCATATAAACAATGCTGCAATTTTTATACTTCACACCCCAGGTAGGTTTGGAAATCCTATTTATAACAGAAAACTTGGCATAGGCCCTCGCTGCAGATTCTCTAACATGGTCCCTAAAGCGAAATCCCTCTCCAATCAAGACCCCCAGGTACTTAACAACTTCTACAAACCTAAGTCGGGTACCTCTAAAGAAGACGCGGGGCGAATTATGTCTCGTGAACTTACCCCTAAGCATAAGGGCCGAACACTTGTCGATCGAAAGGTCGAGCTTGGAGTATCGGCACCAATTATCTATTATAAGCAGAGCCTCATTAGCCTTGTCTTCAATCCCTTGTCTTGATTGCGCGCTGAAAAGGACAGCAAGGTCGTCCACATATGCCAAGGGTTGGAGACCAGCCATAGCCAGTTGCATCAGAAGGGGCTCCATAAGAAATGCCCACAACGTAGGACCGAGAACCGAGCCTTGGGACAGCCTCTCTCAGTAAGACGGATCACGGCGCCTGAGAGGGTCCGTGCAGTCACAAACCTTTCGGAGAAATAACTCTCTACGATACGGGTCGTATTAGGGCAGAGGCCCGCCTCCCATAGCTCCCGGATGATGGCAGGGCGCCAAGCGTGATCGAATGCTCCCCTGACATCCAGGAACAACCCTACTATATACTTACCTTGGGTGTTGAGGGTGAACTCCCGCAGTCTCCATAATGCGTCGTCTACCGACATGCCCCTCCTGGAACCAAACTGGTAGCCCGTGCATAGTGACTCGTACTTTGTAGAAAAGATGCTCAATAATAGGGCCTCAAGACATTTACCCATTGAATCCAGCAGACAAATAGGGCGATATGAAGACGCCAAAGTCGGATTCTTGTTCTCTCCCTTAGACACTAACACTACGTCGGCTCTCCTCCAAGCCAACGGAAAATATCCAAACCTGTGGCATTCTATATAGATTTGGAGGAGAGATGGGCCGATGAGGGGGAGAGATTTCTTTATGTAAATAGGGGCGAGGCCATCAGGGCCTGGCGTCTTATGATTACCTTGTTTTTCGAGCGCTATTTTGACATCGTTCAGGTCCCACAAAGGGCAAGTGCACACTGACGGGGGCGGGCAAAAATTTCTGGTGGCCACATGGAAAGGTTCCTCGTCAGGGACATGGTCAGTCGGGAATAAGTGGTCCAAGAGGTGATTCAGTCTCTCGATGGGATTTAGGATATCAAGGTTATCCAATCGGAGGCTACTTGCGGCACGTTGAACAGAAACCTTGTTGGCGGCTATCTTAAAGGGGAGGCTCCAGGCACTACCTTCACAGGAATCCACAAAGGCCCTCCAAGAGTTACGCTTTGCGGTTCTACATTCCCTGTGAAGGTGTTTCCTTGCAACTACGTAGGCGGAATATCGTTCCCTTCTCATATTAATATTACAGGATCGTTGAAACTTCCTCCGCAGGGAAGACACCTGCTTTTTCAACGCAGAGAGTCCTGCATTCCACCAAGGAACCTTGTGGGCACGAGGCCCACAGAAGCCATTAACATATGCCGCAGTATTATAGATGGTCTCTGTGATGATTTCAATCTTTGCGTCAATGTCCTCCACGCAATCTGCCTCAATGTTTAGGTAATCGATGAGGGGGATAGCTCGAAAGACAAGGCTCTAGTGAAATAGGACCAGTCAGTGATCCGAGTCCTCAACTTCGGGGTACTAAAAGGATCGCTGGCTCCAGAGATCGTAAAGACTATAGGATTATGGTCTCCAGAGGGGACACCGGAGGACACTGACCAATTTTCGATACAATCGTAGATCCCCCTAGTGGCTGTCGTTAGGTCGATCCATGATGATCCATTGGGACCATCAAAAGTAGGGCTGGAACCAGGGTCATTAAGGACCAACAGTCCATGCTTGTATAATATGTCCAGAACCCGAAACCCATTCGCAGTAGACTTGCGTGATCCCCAGGCGGAATGGTGGGCATTGAAATCGCCGACCAAAACAATTTCCTGACCTCTCAATTTTGTTAGGGTGTTATCTAGGGGGAGGAGAGCATCATCCATATCTAGGGCATATTGTTTATAGAAGGAAATTAGGACGAAAGACAGTCCTGGGAGGGTACATGAGCAGACCGTGATGTACCTGTCCGAGAGGGCCTCCACGAAGCATACATCGACACGGTTGTCCAGAATCTTAATAGCAGACATGGGGCGAACAGGAGAACCTACCATATGTTTTCCAGTTAAACCAAGCCCGATATTGCCCTCTGCGTACCAGGGCTCTTGAAGAGCAACAATAGAGGCTCCAATTTCATTACAGAAGGTAAGGAGCTGATTAGACACAAATCTGGATTTGGACACATTATTCTGGACTATCGTAAGTAGTCTAGTCATATTCAGTTTTTAAAACATTGATCTTCCTTTCTCTTTTTCTATAAGGACAATCTTTGGAAAAGGCATTATGGCTAGAAGACGAGAGGCCCCTGGTTTTGCAATTATGGCAGGTGGTCTTATTCGGATCAGGGCAAGATCTAGACTCGTGTCCTGCAGTGCAGTATGCACAGACGGGCGCGTCAGCTCTACATCGCGATGCAACGTGACCAAAACCAAGACATTTAAAACATTGACTGATATCGCTAAATCTGGACACGGGACAGACTTTCCAGTCGATGCGTAATTTTGCGGCATTTAGGATGTCTCTATATTTAGTTTTATTAACGGCACACACTACAGTCATGTTCGGGGTGGCCTTATTTGGTATCTTGAACAGGGGTTTAAGATCTCCCTTAAGAAGGATTAACTCACTGTTATTCCGGAGGAGTTGTTCCTCGACATCATCCAGCGCAAGATCGTTTGGAACACCTCTAATTTGGAGCCTAGGTACCTTAGAAGAGACTCCCCTGGTCTCGATACAGGCGTCAAGTCGTTCTATTCCCCGCTTCAATATCTCAGCTTCTTTGGAGGACTGTGCCACAAGCAAAACATCGCCACCTTTCAGCTGCCTCACGGAGTTAATCTTTACTCCGAGGTCAATAGGCTTAATACCTTTGGTGATTACCTCCTTGAGGCCAGCACCGCTTTCCACTCCCTCCCTGAAGGAGGCAATCACCACGTTCTCTCTGGGGGCTAAATAGATATCTCTTAACGATTTGGGCTTAGGCACTACCGGACCGACTGGGTCCAGTTGAGAGGGGGTGCCAGGGGTAGCTTGCTTCTTTCTAATCGTCCGTTTCTTCTTTCTAGAGATCATTTCATGCCACTCATCAGGCTCCTCCCCCGCCGGAACAGAGTGGCCCAAGTGGGTAATAGCTTTTACTTTACTTGCATATGTATCTCCTGATCCCTGGACTGGCGAGGGGATTTGGCACGCCGGTTTACTAATAGGGTCCTTCTTAAGACTGTCTTGTTTACGTCCTTTATTACCATCAGGGCCTGAATACAGTTTATTAATTTCTGCCCTGACCGAACGGAGGACGTCATCTTTGAAGTCCCTAAGGAAGGACTTCAATTCTTCAGCCGGACGCCCCTCAAGTCCCAAGGGACCGTCACTCTCCTCAGGTCGGCCTCTAATAACTGCAATCTCCTCTTTTACTGCAGCTAGAATTTCTCTCTTATGCTCAGAGAGGGCTAGGCCCATTTCCTCCCTGACCTTAGCAATAGTTCGATGCTCATAATCCATGAGGGGTGGACCTCCACGGAAGCATTCGAAATTAGACTTAACGGACCCGGTGAGGGCCCTCAGCTCGTCTGCCACCTTTGCCACATCCATATGTGCCCTCTTTAGATCACCTACTACATCCGCCTGGGCTGTTTCCCCCGGAGTAAGTGACTGAATTCCCTTGTTTAACTTTCCGATCAAGGCAAAGGCTTTGTCCAGTCTGCTATACATCCTCCCAATGTTAATGTCAAATTCCAAGATACGACGGCAACAGTCGTTGTCGTCGTCACCAGAACCTTCGGGAGAGAGTTGGAGTTTGCCCCTTTTCTGACCATCCGTAGTAGTTAGGCTCTCGCGGCCACGCTTCTTATTATCTGGAGTTCGCATGAGGTCATCGAAGAAAGTCTCCATCGAGGCGGGCATGTCCGGTTCGTCAGACACTTTCGGGCCACGGGACTCAAGGTCGACGTCGGTCGCAGGCATTGACTTTCTGCGCATCTCACCCGTGGGAGCCGTGCCACCCCCAACCAAGCTCTTGTCGGCAGACACACGCTTTTTGACCGTAGATGGCGCAGATCCCGGCCTCACAGAACCAACTGACCTAATGAACCGGCCATCCGGTCCCTTTAGTCTTGGGGGGGTCCTGCAGCCTTAGTACTACTCTGTAGTACCCCTTTATCGGGGCTGTCAATGAGACTAATAGTCGGGGAGCCTTCCGACTTATATTGTGAAGATGACTTCACGTTAGAATTAAAGGAGGGAGAAGAATTCATAGAAGAAAAAAACGCCCACAACCGCAGAGGGCTATCCGGTCCGGGCATGCCCAAGCTGATGAGAAACCCATCAGCCTCCGAGTTCCCCCGGAGGACCGGAGTACACCCCCGGTGGGGGGAGACACTCAACCCCCGTGGGGGTCCCAGGCCCGTACTCACAAGGCTTTCGGGGCTCCCTAGGGACGACTAGGGTACCCTCTGCGGCGCCTGCCAGGCGGGGGACCCCTGTGGGTAGACGGTCGCCAGCCCGACCGGCCCTTAGATGAATCAATTTCAAATGGCCCGGCCGGGTACTGTGCCCACACCCACAGGGGCCAGCTCAAAGTAAACAAATCCAGTCCGTTGTCCACAAGAGATCCAATAGCAGCCTTCGTGCGTAACCCTGCACATGGGACCCTTACATGGTACTATCAGCCGGGCCAGCTGAACCAAGGTTTTTTAAAGAGGTGTTACTCCTCTATCACTCCCCCTTGTTCCTGGCTTGTGACAGGCAGAGCCTGGTTCCTTGAAAGGACCAGGTTGGCGGGGTTTATTCAACATATCCATAATCAAAAGCCTTCCCTTTATCATGTTTATGAAATAGCTTCATAATCATAAGTCTCCTCATTATATTAGATTTTTTAATACATCCATTTCCAGAGATTTCTCTTCATTACTATTAATCAGTTTCTTAAGATGAGAACATCCGTAAACCGACTTTGTGAGTAGGTAATATTTAGAAGATTAATGGATTTGTATTAATATTATATTTGTAATCCTACAAAATACCTTAAATATTACAAGATTGAGATAGCCGGCTTTAAGTTACTCTTTAAAAAGGACTCCATCTTCCATATGAATGAATCAAAGGATTATAAGCTGAATATGAGCCCAGGTCTCATGATGGACTATTGGAATAATTAAATTTTACCAAAAAAAAATGCAGTATTAAAAATAAATAATATTACTTAACACCTTACAAAAAACTTATTATTATACCAGTTTCACAGTTTTTTTTTTTGTTTTAATTGTTCGAGTTTAATTTTCTACTTTCTATTTCAGTTGTAAAGTTTAGGAAATGAATAATTTGTAATGGAAAAGTTTCATCTTTTTGATGGAAATTCGTTGAAAGTTTTCCAGTTTATTCTTCCTTTAATGGTAACTGGTTGATTATGGAGTGGTGGGGATTGGAGGGTGGGTGGTTTAGGTGGTTAGAAAGAAGAGGGGAGGTTGGTGAGCATTAAATGAACAAGGTTTTATAACTTTGGTATTATGATCTTAAAGAAAGGACACAGTCCTGTGGCTTCCGCTAACCACTAGTCACGATTTCTGCTTCTTTAATTTAAATCATTCAATTGTCTCCTTTCCAAGCAGTGATTATTACAAGCAAAGAGTTTTTATAATGTAGCAATAAGTTTAAACTTTTAATTAACTTGAGGAACACGAACACTACTAAGTAAACCATTAAACTGATTATTACCTTTCCTTACTATAATATTAACAAAGAGTTTGTGATTGTTTTGTTTCTTCTTTTTGTGGGTTTGAGATTCTGTTAGAAAGCTAAACCTCCGACGCTGATACCTCAAGGGAACATCGTATCTTCCTAATGCAGTGGTCTCAGCTAGGCTTGGCCCATGCACCCCTCCCACTATTTGTTACAGTATCATCCACCCATTCTTTTTCCAAAACCATCTTTTTCATAAGAGTATTATAAATAATATTAAAATGTTACTAAAGATTATACATTAATATATATTTGGTTTCATTATTCATATATATAATTACAAATTTACACAGACTATGATGAATGTTCCCTCTAATTTTTCACGTTTCTGGGCATACACCCAAGCACTCTGAGCAAATTGAGGACCATCGTGAGCAACATCACCACTAAAAAAAAGATAAAAATCAGCAAAATTAGATGTGTAGATGATATATGTGAGAGTCCTGCTTTGGCCTAGCTTAAGGTCTTGTTCTGGAAGATATGAGACATATAAATCTTTCAGACATAACATTTTGCTCACATTAAAACATTAATATTTTGCACAATGATGTTTATGTTGATTTTTGTATGCGCTGAGAACGTGCGGGCAGTGCGTGATTGAGCATGCACGCAGCTTAGAGGTAACATTGACTACGATTATAATGAAGTTTTACAAACTAAATTCTAGTTAAAAATATTGATGGATTTTTAAAATATCAATTCTATTAAAATAGTATTTTTTTTAATTTATAGTTAAGAGGTGAAAACCACAATTACTTTATTTTTTCTGTAAACTTAAAGTGGACACGATTCACCCCCTTAAACCCCAAAATTCACCCCTATTGAGAACCTCTGTCCTAATGCTTCTACCTTGGGAGTCTTAAATTTTGCCTAATAGAGTAGGCATCATTAACAAGTACCTGCCATTATACAGGGTCAGGATCAAAGGTTTAATATTCATTTCTACGGACAAGGAGTTCAATTTTTTTTACCTCCCGAGTGAATAAATTGATTACCAGAGTGAGTATCGAACCCGTTAGATATCAGTCCAGAGGAGAATATGCAGACCACTGGGCTACCCTAACCCCCTCAAACTTGAATCTCTGATTGAGATTTATTACCGACCGGTGCTCAGTATTGCCAGTTAAATTAATCGCATCAATGCCTCTGAGAAATCAATATCCACCTATTCAAAGTATCTACAACAATAAATCTTTTCTACAAAAAAACGGAAACGGACATACATGGAGCTCTTCCCCTCTTCATGCAGCAGGTCATATTTTATCTAGGGTCGGTGGCATACAATATCTATTTAATTGTATTCACGAAATAATAAAAATTCAAAACTATTTAACATTTTTCAACTGCATTTACTACTTGTACACTTTCCCTAAAGAGGAGACTGATATATTATAATGAAATTAATAGAATATACTTTCAATTTAATTTTGAAAAAAATATTTAAAAGAAAAAATAAATAGATCATACTATCAAAATTAATATGGCTTTAAAAAATTTCATTTGAAAGAAAAAACAAAGACAATAATGAAAACGTAATAATAATATAAAAAAATTAATAAATCTATCAAAGATAAATAATTGAAGTCTTGCTAATTGTCCATTTCTTTTAGGAGATGTTAGGATCCATCCGAAACTTGTGTTATTTATTTTAAACTTGTTTTCTGAAGTAGAATAGATCTTTGTGAAGAAAACATGTTGAAAATTACTTTAAAGTTGTAAAAGAGAGAATGCTTCTGAAATTCTTATAAAGCTGTTTGAACGGTTTGAGACAGCTTATTGAAACCATGATAATAAAACTAATATAAAACGACTCTAACTTGATCTTTAAAGTTTACGCTAAAATTCTCTCTCTCTCTCTCTCTCTCTCTCTCTCTATATATATATATATATATATATATATATATATATACACTTTTTTTCGTTGGAAATACGATCCAAAACGGACAAATATAGTTCAATATAAACAAAGAAACATAGAGAAATCAGAAGAACACACTTACAGTCTCTAATTTTCGGTTTGAACCGTCTTCAGGAGAGATAAGAGAGGGAAACCAAGCGCACTGGATCAGAGACTGGGTCTCCAACCGTCTCTGATCCAGTGCGCTTGGTTTCCCTCTCTTATCTCTCCTGAAGACGGTTCAAACCGAAAATTAGAGACTGTAAGTGTGTTCTTCTGATTTCTCTATGTTTCTTTGTTTATATTGAACTATATATATATATATATATATATATATATTATATATATATAGATTATAAATGTCAAGAATATATAGAATCCTTCAAATTTGTATTTACATAAATAATAGAAAGCAACGCATTCATTTATTAAAAGAAAAATTTATAGAACGGGGATACCCTCGTAATATAATCAACAGTTCCGTCGTTCCTGCTGAGAGTGTTCACCGCCCTACACCTAGAAGGGATCGTAGGATTACTACTCCCTTCATATCTACCTTTTTCCCAGGCTCCACAAGCTCGGCGCTGTTATTAAGAAGGTCTTTCCTATACTTTCCTCTTCTTCGTCTACTTCTCCTCTTTTCAGTCAGCTCCATACTTCTTCCTACCGTCAACTCCCAACCTTAAATCCATTTTCTCACATATTTCTTCCAACAGTCCCTGTGCTAGCAGAGGGATGCAGCGATGTGAACGTCGTAACTACCACACCTGCCCTTAATTAACTCCAGTCCTTACTTTACTTCCCCTCTTAATAACAACTCTTACCATGTTCCCTCTGATATATCTTGTACCTCCTATAACTGCATTTATCGTTTGGATTGTACTCGATGTGACGCTTTTTACGTTGTCTTGGCTTCAACCAAGCTGAACCTACATATGAACAATCATAGGGCGTCCTTTGGTCAGCGCAGTGGATTTCCCATTACCATCTATGCTAATTCCAATGGCCTCCGTTTTAATGATTTTTTTTAGGGTACAAATCCTCAAACAAATCTACGAGTCAAACTTCCAAGTCATCCTTAGAGCTTCTGAATTTATATGCCTTCTTGGGGCTCGGACTCCTCCTGGTCTTAACCCCTACTGTTAATTAATTTTTCATTATTTTTTAATTTATATTATTATTATTGTTATTTTATTGGTTCTCATTGTTTTTATTTTGTTATTTTTATTTCCATACTTATCGTTCCGCTGGGGGGCAGAACTGGGGTGGTTCTACGAATTACTCTGGAGGCCAGTTGCAGTTTGCTTCTCAACGCGAGTACTTCGCACTTCTTCCTGATGGCGACGGATGTCGAAATATCGAAGTGAGTTCTGTAGTGACTTTCTCTGTTCTTTTTTTTTTGTTATAATATATAATTATATATTTTCGTGACACATCAGATAAAGCAATCAAAGTATATATATACTTTGATTTCTATCAGCCTTTCAGAGTCGTTACAGCCTTTGGAGCGATTCACATCTATTCCTGACGACGAGGACATCGAAATATAGTAGTGAGTTCAGTGATTTATTTTCTATGTGTTCTTTTGAAAATGATAGTTTATATATATATTAAAAAATAATTAATGGCCATATATACTTAACTGAGCGATAGAAAAAGAAGAAAATAGAGTGTGAAGTATACTTTCTAAAACTGGGTTGTGTGTTCTCTGAGAATTTAAATAAATATAGAAAAATAAAATTAGAGATCAATTTTTCAACGAATGTAATGTTTAGATTATATTAAAGTAACTATGAGACAATGAAAGCAGAGTGAAACCAATATAGTAGGTGATTAATACACAGTACGGAAACGATAGGTGAACATAGTCACTCAACTTCAATATTAACTAGTAACAACAAAACAATTCTTGAAGTTAAACTTCAAGGATGAACTAAAATCAAACAGGCCCCCTTCAGTGCAGTAAGATAAACATTACAGTATTATCCGATGGGAAACTTTATTGATGTTAAATAATTCATTAGTTTCGCAGTCACTTACTATGTGATATTTAGAATGTTTTAATTTTTTAGGGATTATACAGAAAATGTTTTCATTACCAAGTTTTATTAATAAAAGCAACGCATTTCGAACACATAGTGATATTCTTCAGTTGAGTCTACCCTAGTAAAAGATGACAGGAGCTTCACCTTTATTTGAGTCTTTATTCCATTTCCACTAGTGCATATTTGTGTACTCGTTTTTCAGCTTTAGAGCGTTGACACTTATTTTTTGGTGCTTCATGTGCACTGCATAAATGAGACAATAACCATTTAAATTGTCGTAATAACACTGATTGTGTAGTGATTACAGGCATCAAGAACCTTTTTTTTAGCTTTGATAATTTATCAAGTTTAATTCAAGAGTGAGAGAGAAATGGTGAGAATTTGCTTTTGTGTGTGTGTGTGTGTGTGTGTGTGTGTGTCTGAGAGAGAGAGAGAGAGAGAGAGAGAGAGAGAGAGAGAGAGAGAGAGAGAAGAAAAAGAACATCTACATGAAAATAAGTAAAAAAGGTTTTATAAAGCGAATACTAAAACACTGTAATAAGCCTTCAAACATAATTAAATTGCCATGCAATAAATATTTTAATTTTGAAACGATTTATTAAAAAAAATTAATTGAAAATTTTTTAAAAAAAATTAATACGGCATTGTATAAAATTAAGTAACATGCAAAATTTCCTAAATATTTTTTATAGAAAATAATCAACTGGATATGAAATTTTTATTTAATTGAAGTTTAATACTCTGCCATTTTGGGGACAATATTACATTCCCTCTTCTAATTGGTCATCTAAAAAATTATTATGAAAGATTCATTATATTGCAAATATTGCATGCAATTATTTAGTTTTAATATGTTTTTTTTTGTAATATGATTGCTGCAGATCATTTGAATAGTTGGTCGATTTAGCTTTTTGAAGTAAATAATATTTGAATGTACTTTTGATTAGGTCGCATTGTTTATTTGATTGTTTTAATTAAAAAACATTACTTTTAATGAGAATAATATATTTTCTCTTGATTATATTTTAACGAAATTTTTGTAAATAGAATTATTAGTAATAATGTCCGTCATACCTCGTAAAGTTTCTGTAGGGCTCGACCGGTTTCGGGTCCGTCTGGTTCCCATCTTCAAGAGCAACTGAGAGAGAGATGGGAGAGAGAGAGAGAGAGAGAGAGAGAGAGAGAGAGAGAGAGAGAGAGAGAGAGAGGGAGAGAGAGTGAGTGAGTGAGTGAGTTAGAGAAAATAGGATAAGAGTGGGAGACAAAATTAACAATTAAAATATCGAACAGTAAATGAAAAGATATTTTTAAAGAGAGATAGAAAAAATGAGAAAAGAATAATGGAAGATTGAAAGACGAAAGACATTATTAGTAATAATGTCCGTCATACCTCGTAAAGTTTCTGTAGAGCTCGACCGGTTTCAGGTCCGTCTGGTTCCCATCTTCAAGAGCAACTGAGAGAGAGATGGGAGAGAGAGAGAGAGAGAGAGAGAGAGAGAGAGAGAGAGAGAGAGTGAGTCAATGAGTGAGTGAGTGAGTGAGTTAGAGAACAAAAGTGGGATTGGGAGACAAATTGAGTGGGAGACAAAATTAACAATTAAAATATCGAACAGTAAATGAAAAGATATTTTTAAAGAGAGATAGAAAAAAAGAGAAAAGAATAATGGAAGATTGAAAGACGAAAGAAGAAAAAGTTGGGATGGATAAGAAAAGACAAACTGACCAAAAATGAGTAGATTAGGTAAAAAGAGTGAATTTTAGAGCGTATGCAAGGAAGACAATGTCAGAGAGCGATAATATTCTGTTAAACATTTACTTAGTAGTGCATTCCACCAGTATCTGAAACGATGTGATCAAAAATTAAGGTGACTTTTTGAATACCGCGCTCTCTGTACATTCTACTTTTAAAATTTTTGTTTTTGCGTTGGTACACTTGTCACGATCGTATGTTTACAGTTTTGACTATGATACAAATGTGTTATTTTTATGTGAGTAGCATAAAGAAGCATAAATTAAACTTGTGTTTGCAGCTTCTGTAATTTTTTGCTGTTGGAAGTAATAGACTAAAGTGTTTGTATTAATTTTTATGTAAAAAATGATGTTAATTACTCAATGTTTACAATGGGGTACGGTGAAAAAATTTAAAAAAAAAATGTTTGTAAGTGATATAACATATTCTACAGGTAATTATTTTTTCAAAAACAAAAATTCACCGAGCACGCAATCATGTAGACAAAACTGGAAACGTTTGGTCGTGACAAATTACTTACACAACAAGAAAAATTGTTTGAAATTAGAAAGTACTGAGTGGGCGAGGAGCAAAAAGTATCCTTCCTTTTTGATCATATCTCGTATTTAGAGTTAAAGTTAATTGAAACAAATTAATATAAATTTATTACTTTAATGACGAAATAATTTGATTATAGGTATAACAATGATACAGATTCAAGAACAAAATGCAACACAAATGACTTCGATATTTACAAATAGATGAGTCTAAGTAGTAAATATGACAAATAATTGCCTATTATTACAAAACGAACAAATAAGTTGGCAAACATAAACGATTGTTCATCTGTAAACACTTATTAAGAAAAATTTACTACAATGCAATTATAACATCTTTAACGGAGATATTGTAATTTACTTAGTAATTATTTTGTAGCTATTGTAACAAAAAGGAGAGAAATATTCCACAGATTATGCTGCTTGATATTGAATATAAAGTATAAAAATAGGAAAATATAAATAATATTTCATTTGAAATAGTTTAGTCTAAGAAATTCTTTGGCAACATTATTTTTAGACGTCTGTGGATATTCCTGGATATTTCAGAAGGAAATACTTAGCTCTAAGAGATTACCATTGTAAGAAAGAAGTTTATGAAAGGTTCTGTAACGAGATATTGCTGCTTACTGAACTGTTGGTATATTAAGGTCGGAATAAATTGTTTGCTTTGGTATATAGAAAGGTAAAAAAAGATTTTCGATTGTATCTTCTGAAAATTGTTATTCTTTCTTGTTGACTTTTCCATTAAATTGAATAAACATAAAGTATTAACCATATCAAATCGTAATGTTATTGTAACTGCTATGGTTATTGCATGAATACATATGAATTATTACATACATTATACATTATGAATTAATACATTGAATTAAAATACAATAGTATTTTGTACTTTAGTATCTTCAGCAAAACCCCAGTCATTATAAGACTTTTTCGAATGTCAATATTTAATATAGCACTTTATTATGTTGACATTTATATCAGTGAAATATAGAATAATGAAAAATATAGATTTAATAATTTTGATGAATTTACAAGTTTTTACGTCTACTATGTCCATTTATGATTTTTTTCGATGAATCTGTAGGTGTGTGTGTGTGTGTGTGTGTGTGTGTGTGTGTGTGTGTGTGTGTGTGTGTGTGTGTGTGTGTGTGTGTGTATGTGTGTTTTTATACGTGTGAATAAAAAAATGCTAGTATTTTTGATCTGTTCTACTTGATTTGTAAAATTTTAATAATATACAAATATATCAGGAGCTATACAAGCAGTTATTGTGTAGTATTTACTTATGATACTATATCATGGTATACCATACCATACCATACCATACCATACCATTTAGTTATTGAGGAAAAATATATTAAGTCTTCAACACAAGGATTTTATTTTACAAAGCGTTTCAAGCACTTAGTATTCATCATCATCAAAAAATGTTTATATATTTTTCTAATGTAGTGCAATCAGTTATTATGTAATGTAGTATTTACTCATTGTAGGGTAAAAATCTAATGAAGATCGAAGAGCCTGAGGAAGAACACTACGTGTTCGAAACGCGTTGTTTATATCATTAAATTTTTATATGTGGAGACCATTTCATTAGATTTTTACCCTACAATTATATATTTTTGTTTTCTTGTAGTAGATGTACCTGATGATGAGCATTAAGTGTTTAATATAAAATCCTTTAGGTGAAGACTTAATATTTTTTTTCAATATACAGATATATATTTAAAATTTTTTATAAGTTCATCTGTCTGTTTATTATTTATTTTCTCATGGTTTCATTATTTTTATTCAAAATGAACAAGTTAAGTTAGGTTGATACTGAAAAGTCATAAGTAAGTTCAGTCGAAATATAAAGCATGAGGCATTCCAGAAATGTTCATAACATTTTAACAATGAATGTCTTAACAAAGAATAAACCATTATTTTTACTCAAGTTGCCTTACCATACCCTCTTATCAACATTTCAAGAGTTTTTGTTCACCTAATTCTACTTTTTATACAAAATTTAATACAAACTCTATGCTTAATTATTTTCAATAGTAGAAAAAAATCACCAAGCACGCTAACAATCGTCTGATCTCGTTAAACTTGTTTAGCCTCTCACATAAAAACAACACATAATATATAGTAAAAATAGGGAATATATATGATCGTGGCGAGTGTACCAAAAAACAAAAAGAAATTTTGAAATACGTTGGACTAAGCGCGCGTAATTCAATAGTGTCCTTTTTTGATCACACCTCGTAACTAGGAGTATTACCTTTGTTTCTTTTTACTTATGTTCTCACCTGCCAGTAAATAAATGTTTTTACTGATTTTGTTACAAAAAACAAAAATTATTATTTAGAAACATAATTCAAATGACGTATATTTTTATTGAATTTATTTTCATGCTTTATTCCATTAACGCATATTATCTTTATTTAATTTAATTTAATAAAGATAATTTTATAATTTAAAATTATAAATTTAATCTTTATTTATTTATTATCTTTATAAGCTAATGCTATGTCACTAATTATATATTACACAGTTAAAACTAAGACATTTATTGAATGACTTTCAGGAAAAGAATAGTATTCCTGTGAGAAACATCCTTGGGATCTACCAAGAAGGAAAGAATTATAATGAATATCTTATGATAACAGAATGAGACCGAACGTATCAGTGTGAGGATATCCTACGCGTGAGTGAAGTGTGGTGTTTTTTCTCCACGTGCGCCTTCGGTGCTCCAGTAGCGAGGAGGAAAATACAGCCATCATCGTCTTCACTCAATTTATACTCTAGCCAATTTTCAGTCATTTCGAGGTACGCTTCACCATTGACCTGATGAAGGACATTAGTCCTTCAATCTTATACAAAGCACAAAACACGGTCACGTTTGGGAAATTTCACTGGTCCTCAAGAAATTTATGTAGATTCACAATAACTTAAAAGCGTTTATTTGCTTGTTATCTTTGCTATTTACATATAATGTCACCTCAACACTAAAGACAAGTCTGCCATAAAATTTACCAGCTTGTATTGTATTGAAAAATATATGATGAGCTAGTTTAACAGTGCAACTGTGGAATTAGCTGACATCATAGTGTCATGTACAGACGACTTTTGAAGACTCTCCAAACAGCTATTGGAAACTGAAGTTTCCTATGTACTTTTCCAATTGATTTACGGAGTAATTTCCACTCGAAGGCATTTTGAACTCGCTTTACCATATTAGGTGAAGTTCAGGGAGTCCCGTTCTCTTAGCTGAGCATAAACACTTATCATTCATGGATTTACCATACCATCTCAATATCGACTTCCTTTCAGGTGTTTACCGTTAAAATTTTGCGTAAAATAATCACTGAAAAAGTACCACGATTCAGTTTCTCAAAAAAAAAAAAAAAAATAACCAAAGCGTGTTTTCTTGTTTAATAAACACCGTTATTGGATCTGCAAAGGCATTAGAATTACAAACATTTTAATGAATTCAGCATACAAATAGTACGTAGGGACTTAAAATATACCCAAAACGCCTGGAATATACTTATTTCAAAAACAACTGACTTTAAGAAAATCTGAAACATATTCCATCAAAAGTTCCATTTTTAATATTTTCTTCTAGAAATTAAAAAAAAAATATTTTCTACAAAAATTACAAAAAAACCGTAAAAGTTTAATATTGGTGTCAGTCATTTGTTTGTTTTTTGTACAATTTCTTGTCAGTGACGTAGGTAATGTTAGTGAACTGTTTTGTATTCATTTCTGTTGTGATACTCCTCAGTATATTTTTTTTTAAATAGGATCTGTAAGTTATTTAATAACAACTATTAAAGATTTTTCTTTTCTAAACTTTGTAAACATGAAATTCATATTAAGATGAATTAAACTGGTTTTCATTTGTTTGTTTAGTTCTAAAAATTTCTGGTTGACTTTCAAATTACCTGAGAACTTCTACAATATAGAAATTAACAAACACATATATTATTGTTGGAAAAAAAATCTATCAAAATTATTATTACTTGTTTTTGACATGCAATTAGAATTAAGTCTTATTAAGTCTACAGCTTAATTACTTTAAAATAATTGAAGGGTATAATTAAGTAAAAATTTGCTTAACCTATTTAACAAGTTGACACAGGTTTACACAGTTTTACATGAATTTTAAATGATTTAACTTTGATGTTTTAAGGAAAGAGTGAAATAGTGTGGAGTAAATTTAATCTAAAAGTTTTCCATGAGGAAACTACATCTACTGAATATTAATATTGGAAGCAAGTTGTTTTATACATTACACAATGAACTTGAGAGAATGAACTTTTTAAATAGTAATAAAACTTGTTAAATGTCTTTTGTCGTTTCTGCAGTGATAAAAAATTAGTTACTATGTTGATTGATTATTGGTTTTGTCTTAGCTATTCCATAAATGGTGAACAAACAAACACACACACACACACATATATATATATATATACATATATCAATAATCAAACAAAAATATATAACGGGAAAAAATGACTAAGATCTTTCAGTCGTAGCAAGTGGTCTTCGTCACAGTCAAAAACCCAACTGAAACACTAGATGCAGAAATAACATGGTGAAGGGTTAAGATGAGAGGGAGGAAGAGTGGTTTTTTAAAATGGTGTAAAGTGCAGGAAGGGACAAAATTCCAGGCGGGGTTGTTTGGAGGAAACAAAGGAGTACAGTAAAAAACTATCCGATAGCTGTCAACCGTCTTAGAAGTGGCTTATTGCCCTTGTTAACACTGAGTCAAGCCTAGTAACGGGTTATTAGTTACGGATTGTTCAGGCTTGACTCAGTGTTAATGAGGGCAAGAGTCTTTTCTAATAGGGTTGACAGATAGCGTGTTATACTGCGGTTTGACCATTGATTGTTATTTCACGTGTCTATGTAAAATCTTGTTATATATATAGTGTTTTGTTTTAGTACAATATTATAGTTGTTATATAGAGCTTACTCTACTAACTTTTCATGGTTCAGTAGTTGTTTGGTATAGTATAGTGGATGTTTGTGGGATAGTTGACCTTTGTGTTTTGTAGCAATTGCTACAAATTTTGCATTTACTTATTTTTTTTATCACATTTCGTACTTGGTGTTATACCTTTTGTTCAAAAGTAACTTGATAATTGTAATTAGTTACACTTATAAATCAATCACGTCTTACTCATTGATGTTTTGACGACATGCTATAAGTAAAATGCTTGGTGGTTTCACTTTTCTAAGGTTAATTGAAACAGAGAAATTTCTAAGGTAAATCGAACAGAGATCCTTTAATGCGTATCTTCACACTATTAATCCCTAGTCTCACTTCTCTGGATTAAGTGTTTTACATGAATTGTCTTTTTTTTAATATAAAGATAGAATGCAGTTTTTCTATCGCTTTCTATTTTTCTTTATTTAAATGAGATAAGTGGGAAGGAGAAAGAGAGAAAATCATCTAAACAAAAAAAATTTTCCATTCTAGATTGACTAATTTTTAAAGGGTGTGTTAACGTCTTACGTAAAAATAACAGAATACCTTTCAATGAAATAACTATGAAACGTTATTCAAGGTAAGGCAGAGTTTTGAGAAGTCAAGTTTAATAGAAGGATTTCAGTTGGAGAACAAAAGTTGATTAAAATCCCTTGGAGAAGATCTTTGTTTCCATTAAGTTGATCAACTTCTTAGTTGGGTTTTAGTGAAGGTCGACCAAATCGAGTTTTAACGTTCAAATAATGAGTTAACTGGCGTTTAGTTCCAACTCACAACCCGAGTGAAACGTGTAAACTTTTGACTGGCGTCAAATCCACTTTTAACTGATAACAGCAATCAACTTTTAAATTGCAAAATACATAAATATTAATATTAAAAAATATATATTACAAATTTTCAACTTATTTATATTGGAAATTAAAAGAAATTATATGTTGTTATACTGATATGGTAACTAGTTGTGGTAATGATATATTTTTGGGAAAGATAAACTATCATATGAGGTGTTGATAGAGATATCAACATTATCATCGATAAAATGGTATGATGATGAAATATGATAACAGAGATATTATTCCTATATATAAAGTTCGAGGGTTTGTTTGTTTCTTTGTTTGTTTGTTTCTTTGTCTGTTTGTTTGTTTGTTTGTTTGTCCACCCATTTTCCGCGGAGACCGAGACCGGACATTAAATATATATTATTTATTACCTGAATAATGTTAAATAAAAAAAAAATTATCACTATATTCCCAAAATTGGAGCCAGGGTAGCAAGTGTCTTGCGTGCTCGCCGATGACAGTAGTGCAAATGTATTATATATATCATAACAAAAAAAAAATTTTTAATTTCAAATTTGCGAAATATAAACACTGGTTACAAAGAAAGGCATGGAGCTAGAGTAGCCCAGAGGCTTACGTGCTCCCTGATGACAGTACTGCAAATGAATTATAAATAAATGTAACAAATACATATATAATAAACTACTACATTAGAGGTTAAAAATTAATAATTTTAGAAACAAACTTTAACACTACTGTCAGATAAAATACGAATGTTCGAAGGTAATATTATAAAGACACATTCCTTTCATTAATGTTATTTTATGTTACTTAAATAAATGGAATATTTCAATTTACAAGTTTTGTTGGTTTTAAACATATTTTGTTGTGTATGTAACTTGAATTGATGTTTAATTTATTTATATGACAAAAAAAAAGATTTTTTTACTTTTAAATGATTTTTATTTTGCTAAATATACTTACTGTGTTTATATCTTGAATCATGTTAAGAATACTATATGAAAAGCTTCGGTCATATAAGAAATCTGTTTCCTTGCCTTAATAACAAGAAATAACAATTCAAAATATCCCTATCAATCATGTTCAGTGAATTAATTTCAATTCCTATTGTTATAATTTCTGAGTGACACAAAGGGTCACAGGTAGTCTAGTAATAATATATTACAGTAACTGAAATGATGAAATATTATAGTGAAAAGTATAGTAAAGAAGTATGATAATGAAATGTAATGACAATTACATATGATAATGAGCTATGATCATTAAGATGTGATTATAATGCTAATGCTCATATACGAGTATGATGATTGCCAGATACGAGGTGTGATAAAAAAACTAAAAACACTTTTTTAATTTTGTCCGCTCTGTACAATCTAATTTCGAACTTTTCTGTTGTTGCGTTGCTACATTCTTCACGATTATATTGCATTATATGTTTTATATGTGAGAGGCATAAAGGTTAGACTCGTGTTTGGGTAATCAGAGACAGGTATAAATAATTACCTGTCGAATAACTTAAAAATCTGGAGTGGCCTACACTCTACTTTACTATAAGTAACTCAATGTCAAATTTCTTGAGTATATAAAATATAACGTATCATTTAAGCATAACATAAATATCTAAATGGGATATAATTATTAGCATTGCATTCCTGAGGTAGTACAGATAGTGATTGAAGGACATATCAATTTATAAGCTTATTTTTGTACATCACAAATAATTTATTATTTGCAAATAATTTCATTAGTATAACTACAGCAGTAATAACATTTTTGAAAAACCAATGTGAACATTTCTTGAAACGAAATATTATCCTACAAGAGAACATGGCTATTGTACAAATAGCCAGTAGATTTCTTACATCGTTTACTTGACATCCTTCTACATTGAATATTAATGTAAAATTTTCAAATTTGAAACAGTAAAATACCCTTTTTTTCTCTGAAAAACATCTTAAACAGCAAAGAAAATGTTGTTTTAAGCTGATTTGTTAATTAAAGATGTACGATAATTACAGTTATTAATCTCTAAACGAAAGATTTATATTTTGAATTATCTTTTACATTTTTGGTTTTTAACAGAATTATTATACTGGGAATTTTATGGCTTCTTAGTATTTAATAAGATCATTTTCCTTCGCCTTTGTCAAATAACATATATACGGATTTTTTTTAATGAGTGTTATCATTTACCTGCACAATATTATTCCTCTTACATCTCTTATAAGTCAATAATATATTTTAATTTTTCCATTAGAAACATCAATTTCATCTCAGTGGATTCGCTAAAAAATTTCTAAGTCAATGTAAACAATGTAAAAAAATACAAAAAATTCGACAAGTATAGCAGGTGAACTCTTAGTCTAGGATAAACAAAGAGTTTTTATATCGTTATTGCTCTTTCCCGTAATTGAAACTTCATGATTTTTTTTTATGAATTGCTAATTTTTTGTTCCATTTTTGGTCAAATTTTCATTATTTTTTAACGAGCCGTTTAGCGTCAAAAAAACATTTTCTGAAAACACAAATCGTACTGTAACGCCCCTTTAGCGAATGTAATATTAGAAAAAAATATCTCAACTCATTCTCCATATAATGTTCTATTTATAGGCAAAGATTCATTCTTGTCCATCAAACAGTATGGCTTGTATGGCTCTCACAAGGTTTGAGATTGAATTATAAGTCAAAATTTTTACATTTTATTGAAAAAAAAATATTTCCTGTTGTTTTAAAATTTTGAATATATTTTTCGTTTGTTGCATGATGAAACCTCAAAGATAATGTCAAAATTTCAAAACTCTAGGATTATCAGTTTAAGAGAAATAAATGTTTTAAAAAAAACGGTTTTTGGCAAAAAAAGTGACTTTCCCATCATGCATAATTCTTCCCAAACAATAGGGATCTTCGTCTCTATGAGGCCCATTTTTGTGTTAAATATCAACTTGATCCATCAAAGATTCTGGACCGTAGCGTGGTAACAAGCAATGCTAACACACTCACCCCCCCACCCACCCACCCACCCACCCACACACACACAGACATCATCGTAAAAACGTCATAAAACGACTTCTGGTACCTCAAAACATGTAATTCCGTCAAAATCTCGAGATCGAATTTTTTCACGATCACTATACTTTACTTATAGTAAAGTAAAAAAAAAATGTTTATAACTTTTTACTTTACTATAAGTAAAGTATAGTGATCGTGAAAAAATTCGATCTCGAGATTTTGACGGAATTACATGTTTTGAGGTACCAGAAGTCGTTTTATGACGTTTTTACGATGATGTCTGTGTGTGTGTGGGTGGGTGGGTGGGTGGGTGGGTTGGTGCGTGGGTGGGTGCGTGTGTTAGCATTGCTTGTTACCACGCTACGGTCCAGAATCTTTGATGGATCAAGTTGCTATTTTACACAAAAATGGGCCCCATTTAGACGAAGATCCCTATTGTTTGGGAAGAATTATGCATGATGGGACAGTCACTTTTTTTGCCAAAAACAGTTTTTTTTTTAAACATTTATTTCTCCTAAACTGATAATTCTAGAGTTTTGAAATTTTGACATTATCTTTGAGGTTTCAAATGCAACAAACGAAAAATATATTCAGAATTTTAAAACAACAGGAAATATTTTTTTTTTCAATAAAATGTAAAAATTTTGACTTATAATTCAATCTCAAACATTGTGAGAGCGATACAAGCCATACTGTTTGACGGAAAAAAATGAAACTATGCCTATAAATAGAACATTATATGGAGAATGAGTTGAAATATTTTTTTTTAAAATTACATTCGCTAAAGGGGCGTTACAGTACGATTTGTGTTTTCAGAAAATGATTTTTTGACGCTAAACGGCTCGTTAAAAAATAATGAAAATTTGACCAAAAATGGAACAAAAAATTAGCAATTCACAAAGAAAATTCATGAAGTTTTAATTACGGGAAAGAGCAATAACGATATAAAAACTCTTTGTTTATTCTAGACTAAGAGATCACCTGCTATACTTGTCGAATTTTTTGTATTTTTTTACATTGTTTACATTGACTTAGAAATTTTTTGAGCGAATCCACTGAGATAAAATTGATGTTTCTAATGGAAAAATGAAAATATATTATTGACTTATAAGAGATGTAAGAGGAATAATATTGTGCAGGTAAATGATAACACTCATTAAAAAAAAATTCGTATATATGTTATTTGACAAAGGGGAAGGAAAATGATCTTATTAAATACTAAGAAGCCATAAAATTCCCAGTATAATAATTCTGTTAAAAACCAAAAATGTAAAAGATAATTCAAAATATAAATCTTTCGTTTAGAGATTAATAACTGTAATTATCGTACATCTTTAATTAACAAATCACCTTAAAACAACATTTTCTTCGCTGTTTAAGAAGTTTTTCAGAGAAAAAAAGAGTATTTTACTGTTTCAAATTTGAAAATTTTACATTAATATTCAATGTAGAAGGATGTCAAGTAAACGATGTAAGAAATCTACTGGCTATTTGAACAATAGCCATGTTCTCTTGTAGGATACTATTTCGTTTCAAGAAATGTTCACTTTGGTTTTTCAAAAATGTTATTACTGCTGTAGTTATACTAATGAAATTATTTGCAAATAATAAATTATTTGTGATGTACAAAAATAAGCTTATAAATTGATATGTCCTTCAATCACTATCTGTACTACCTCAGGAATGACAGGCTAATAATTATATCCCATTTAGATGTTTACGTTAGGCTTAAATGAGACGTTATGTTTTATATACTCAAGAAATTTGACATTAAGTTACTTATAGTAAAGTAGAGTGTAGGCCACTCCAGATTTTTTATCTAGTTTAACTCACATTTAAAGAGTTTTTGAGTACCTAATACCCTTTTTTATACAAGAATTAATACAAATTCTTTGACCCGTTATTTTCGACAGTTTAGAGTTCATTTTTTGTAATATAAACTGTAATAATATAAAAAAGGAATATTATTATTAATTATAAAAATTAAAATATAGTAGGTTGTTATATAATTTTAAACTCCTTTCATTCTACTGAATGAGAGAGGAAGACTTCATTGTGACCCTGGCCGAGTTATCAACGGTGAGTAGTCTATTTGCAACAAGGATAGTTATTCATTGTGCTGAATTTTACATAATCCCTCGGAATCCATTATACTTTTTGCTGATTGACTCAAAAAAAAAAAAAAAAGACTCTTTCAAAGAGTTATTATAGAGAAGCTTTTCCTAGAAAGACTTAAGTATCTTCAATTCATTAAAACTTTATAGGTGCAATAACAATTCAAAGGGTCATGAATATGAAGTGGCTCTGTTTCAGAAAGATATTACAATTGTAAATGGTTTGCCTGGATATGAAATTTTCATTTCTTTTCATATTTCTCCACAGATAGTCTCTTAAAGGTTAATTAATATGGAATTATTTTGACTGCTATTTGAAGATGCTTCAGGTGAGGTCAGTATATGCTCACCCACCTTCAAATTCATCATAGTCTGCAAACGACTAATCTGATGTTTAATTAGTGAGATCTAATGTTTCAGTTAGAAAAAAAACTTACATTTTTAATCAGAAATTTTATATTGAAGTTTAACTAAATAATATTGATATGTCTTCTCGACCACTGATATTTCAAATTCACCGAAGGGGTTCTTGAGGATTTTGGTCATAAAAATACAACTCCTGATTAAAAGCCGACGTTTCGCCAAAAGTTTTTTGGCATTTTCAAGGCTAAAAACCAATTTATTAACGACATAAGTAAAGCAAGATAAATACATTTACGGATACTAACCAACAGAAAACAAACCAAAAAAACAAAAAAATCGGTAACAAGAGAACCACAAAAGGATTATAAAATACCTACTGTTATTATTCATTATTTAAATTATTTAAAAACAGAAATTTGTTGTTTAAACCTAATTACTTATTATTAATTATTCAGAAACACCAAAACTTAATTTTCAAACAGATAAGCACACTATTACAAAACTAATTTTGGGAGGATACCTCTATATAGAGATTAGTTTTGTAATAGTGTGCTTATCTGTTTGAAAATTGAGTTTTGGTGTTTCTGAATAATTAATAATAAGTAATTAGGTTTAAACAAAAAATATCTGTTTTTAAATAATGAATAATAACACTAGGTATTTTATGATCCTTTTGTGGTTCTCTTGTTACTGAATTTTTTGCTTCTTTGGTTTGTTTTCTATTGGTTAGTATCCGTGCATGTATTTATCTTGCTTTACTTATGTCGTTAATAATTTGTTTTTTAGCCTTGAAAATGCCAAAAAACTTTTGGCGAAACGTCGGCTTATAATCAGGAGTTGTATTTTTATGACCAAAATCCTCAAGAACTCCTTTGGTGAATTTAACTAGATAAGTTTACACACTTGGAGCCAAAGTGGGAAAAGGTTACAAAATTTGAAGGGAAACTAAGATCAGTTTTCATACTTGGAGTTAAATGGAAAACTATTTACATAACTGAAACAAGAGATTGGGTTGAGATGGCATACTTGAAGCTTAGTTTAAAAAGTTTGTATCCTTTGATCTGAAGATGGCTATTGAAATCATTGGGGAAGGTTGCCTAATTGGAGACTTCTATGAACAGGGTCCGAATTGTCTGTATGGTTAGTCCGTGGCTAAAGAAGTAGCATACTGTGGAAAAAAAGTTTTGCATACTTTATGCCGGATGATTTTTATAACTGGAGTTGAAAAATGGATAACTGCTTGCTTGGCTAATCTATGAACCAAGAATATATGAACGCTTCTACACTATGATTAGTAGCTCTGAAAATTTTCTTACTTTAAATAGGAGTCAAGAAACTTATACGCTGTGAGCATGAGACAAACCATAACGACCAACGAAAACATCTGCTTTGTATAATGCAAGTCGTAACTAGCAGTTCCAGACCAGAGGCCTTCTACTGCTTGATTACTGTTCTACTCTAACTTGGGTTGTCTCATTCATAACGGTGACCATGTTAGACTATATAGCAATGGCTGGCATCTTATTCACAGTCATGTTTTCTTATTGTTCATAGTTTTTTGTAGTGCAAACTGTTTTTAGTTTGGAGCTGGAAAATAGTCAGTGAATGATGTTTAATTTTCTCTCTGTATTTATAATATTTACAGCGATACTTCCAAAACTGCATTACATCAGTAACAGGATACACATTTCATAAAACAGTTCACAACACACTGCTAGATCTGGCCAGATCGTTTCGTCGGCGGCGATACTGCAAAGCAGATGGCAAGGCGTGCGATGAAGTGGCGAAGAAACACAAGGCATGGTGGTTGATCGAGAGAACAGGGAGAGACGCTTCCAACCAGGTCAAGATGGCGAAAACAGCTGGTTCTTAAGAACAGCTGGTTCTTACTGACTTGCGTCAGTGTTGCCGCTACAGATGTAATTGTTCAGTGAGTTTGAGGAAGGTTTGTTGTATAAGAAAGTTTGGATGAGTACGTAGTTTATTGTCTTTATTGGTAGTAAGTCAGGTGATGTAACTACCTATGGGGAGGTAAGCAAGTATGTACAATATAAGCAGGAGCCACCAAAGGATTGCTTACATTGAGAAAAAGTCAATAAACTTTGTATGCTGTGAGCAGAGTTTAAATAAATTGGAATGGAAGCCAGGAAAGTTGCCTACTTGGAGCTGTTACTAGCGAAGTTTTGTTGAGCGGGGGAAATATTTGCATCCTTTAATCTGAAGATGAGGAAGTTTGAGTAATTGAAACAATCAAGAAGAAAGGGTGTAAAACTTGAGGCAAAACAACAAAAAATAACGACTTTATTTGTTAACAGAAATGTTAACGCGGAAACGTTAGTGTAGTATAAATATGAACAAGGTAAGTTAGCATACTTGCAACTGGGATGGGACGGAGCAATGCTAGTAGGTACGTTTCCAATCATAGGAAATATACTTGAAATATTAATACTCGAGATATTAAGTATCAAGAGCTTGAAAAAGGTAATCTAGGGTATTTTTGTTCATATGTAAGTTTTCAAACTTACTAAACTGAAAAATATAATTTGACAAACTTCCATAAGATATAACCAAACCAAAGTCATACCAGTCAATATCAAGAATTGCAGGCGGAAATACTTTTATTTTCAGGAAAAAACACTTCTTTTCAGGATAGAAATGTCATTGATATTTAAAATAAAAATACCAAGCTGGCTGTATATAATCAAATATTTTTGTTATATTTATCAACCTTCTATTTTATTTTTATAAAATTTAAGTTTTTTTTTAAAAGAATGTTTGCCGTTTAGTAAGGGAATACATTTTCAAATTATGAAATTCTTGTTTATTCTAAACTGATTTCCCTGAAATGTAGAAAAGCTATCAAGTTATGACCCACCGTTTTATTCTTAGTACATTGTTGTGTAAAAAGTCTGACATGAAATTTATCGAGCTTCGTTCTTCTGATTGTTATGAGAATGCACAAGTTTGAACATTGTCTAAATCGTAAACTAGGAACAGCGTTTTAGATGTTTCCTTCAAAACATTGTTATAAACACTTTTTAGCTCATTCTAACTGAATTCTATCGCAAATTTATTTATAACTTTTTCCAAGTGCATATCTAGAGTCAGTAATAAGAAATTTATTGTAGTTTACTCTCACTTTACTATAAATAAACTCATTATAAGAAATAAAGAAGTAGATTTAATTAGGCAATACATTTTGTTAAGTTTTATTTTAGAACAAATGCAATATCACTGTAAAGAACATATGAAAAACCGAATGAATAAAATGCAGAACAATATAAACTTAAGTGAAACAATAAATTGAATTGAACTGTAAACAGAAAAACAGTTCACTTTTTATAGAGTACAAGAATAAGAAAAAAAATCTGAAATGGCCTGCACTCTACTATACTAGAAGTAAAAAAAAAATATGAAACCAGTTAGCAACATAATGATATTTGTTTCCTCAAAAGCTTTCGAATTCAATCATAAGTCACGCAGCCCCTAGTGGGTCCATGCAGCTCTACCACAAGTTGCATTGGCTTATATATATACAGAGGTTCTTTGAACTAGGAGCAAAAAGGACCATTGACTTAAACTGTAGTTGAGCAAGTTCAGTAGGACCTTTGGTCCGGAGTTCCATCCGAAACTCTCCATGGGGGCCGATGGAGGGGTTCTCTCTCCATCCCGCCAACTGAGTTTGGGACTCGAAGTGACTGTTGCTTCTCTTCCAAGTTTGATAGACCCTTGTGGTCCCTGTGTGAGAAGCAGTGTGACACCTTCTCGGGTGGATGCTTGCTTAGCATATCGGGGTGCTAGAACCCCAAACACTTACTATTGGGAACGGGCCTTGAACTCAGCTGATTGGATTGGACAACTAGTACTTGCCAGGTAGAGGCTCGGCTCTGGACGGGATCTCAGAATGGGGACGATTAGATACCCTTATCCAATACTGTGACACGACGACACTAAATGGCTTGTAAACAAAGAATGAATTGAGTGATTGAAATGAACCTTCACATACGTTGATAAGAAGAGTGAACCAACAAAACAAAAACAAATTTGGACTAGTAGCAACGGCCTACTAGTCTTATCAACCGACAAAACTTATTGAACAACCCGGTATGTTCAGTTCACATAACTAGCACAGACCTTATGACGTTTAGCAAACGAAAGGTTTTAATCTCTCTCTATAAATCGGTTCTCATGAGGTACTAACAACACTGCACACAATGACGACCTGATTGGGTCGGATTAACTACTAGTTACAACCACTGGTCCTGGGTAACTGGCTTTGCCTTCTTCAGAGGGGGACGACCGAATTCAAAGGATCCTATGGTTATCCTAAAACTATGAGGTATTGTAGGTTAGTCTGTCCACAATTCAACCATAAGAAACAATTTTTATATCTTATTGAACAAAATAGAATTGAATCTTTATTATTGAGCCTTTTTGTTCAAAAATTTGAAAATTTCTTTAATCTATTTGTTCGCTAATTAATTGATGAATATGCAATTTATATCGCTATCTTAAAGTTCTATCTGCATATGCTATATAGTTGTGCCCAAAATGATTACATCTTATTCTCTAAATCCCATTTGAATTGATCGTATTACTATTTCAAAAAATGATTGGAAAGAATTTCTTTGGATACACATCGACCCCCCCCCCCCTCACACAGAACACACAAACGCACACAACTCACACACACACACACACACACACACACATACACAAACACAAAGACATCATCGGAAAAACGTCATAAAATGACTTTGGGGGCCTCGATACATATAAATCCGTCAAAATCTCAACTATGAATTTGTTCAATATTTTATACTCTTACTAAAGTAATGATGTCATAAAGTTACTAATTGATTTAATTGTAAATACTAAGTGACCTATCAAACTTCTTACCGCCTAATAGTCAGTGAATGCTGTTTTAATGTTAGCTAAAATTAATTTAGTATTTAATGATTATCATAATAGCTGACCTGACATACGCTGTCCTTATGTAAATTGCCTTGATGTAAATGTAACAGGAATAAAAATACTATAAGATACCTGAATAAACTTACTATTCAATTCAAACGAGAATAAAAATTATTGATAAATAATTTGCAGTGGCCTAAACTCAACTTTACAATAAGTAAACATAATATCAAACTGCTTAACAACTACATGATGTTTTGTTTGATTAGTCTAACACTTTGTGCGCTGAACATGTCCGATAGCAGAAATGTATATTCATAATGAGGTGCTGATCATATGATACAAATTTCGGTATGGCCTGTTTTAAAATGCTAATGTTGAGGAACTGCTGAGCGTGTCTTATCAAGAAACTTAGCGCCCTCAGTGCAATCCAGCTAACAGCACATAGATGCGTGTTTAATGATAACGATGAATCATAACACCTTTAATCAATAATAAAAATATATTTGGAACTAGGCTAGAGACTTCCAGATCAGCATAGAAGGTAAGGCCGTTGTGTCATTCATTAAGGGGCCAAGGCAGCTCAGTGGCAACATATTCATCTCTAAACTGGTAGGTTAGGGGTTCAATATCCACTCTCACTTTCGATTTATTTAGGTAGAAATTGAATAATCATAGCACGTCAACTTCGGAAAGGATGTTAAGCCATCGGATCCCGAGACTGTACTATGTCAGGTATTCGTTAGAGATCCCTACTCTAAATAAACTTAATTCAGGAAAAATTTAAGACTTGAAATGTAGAATCAATCTTCTTTGTTGGTATGACAAAGGGGTAATTTTAGGCTTATGTGTATTCCTTATGGGACTACCACTGCAACTTAATCTTGTCTAACCTTTATTCTAAACCCTATTACGCTAACGATATGTATGTATTTAATAGAAATGTTCTTATAGTTGATAACTTATCTGTTGTGATTAGAATGGGTGATGAAGAAATACTATTTTTGTTTCAGGTATGTCGCCTAAACTGGACTACGGAACTTACTTTTCACTAGTCAGGTGATAATGTTTTTCTTATTCTTATAGTTTAGCTTAGATAACTTTACTCCTTGTGTTAAAGACAGCCTTAGACAATAACACCATCAGTCTTTAACCACTGCACTCTACTTTGGTCTAACTATGACACTTGCATGATTTGAATTCCGCAAAGAAGACTCGAACAAACAAACATGCGGACAGACTCATAATAAAAATTTAGTTCATTGATAATACAGACTCAAGATAAGATTCTTAGACTTTATCTCATAAAAGATACAGATCAGAACAATAATTATGGGCTTCAGTTCCTATACAATACAGTCTCCTAGAAATACTTGTGATCTTTATTACATAGAAAATATAGACTCTTTAATATATACACAATATAGACTCCAAGTAAGACTTCTAGACTTTAATTCATTGACAAAACAGACTACCAACAAAACTCATAATCTTTAGTTTGTAGGCAATATAGACTCCTACTAAAATTACGAGCTTTATTTCATATAAAATTTTGACTTTTAACACAACTAATTCTTGGACATTCTATACTTTTTAGAAAAACTTCTAGACTTATGTTCATAAATAATACAAAATCACAAAAAGACTTCTAGACTTTAGTTTACAGAAAATATCGACTCCTAATAGACTTTTAGGCTTTATTTGATATAAAATACCGACTAGTAACAAAACTTTCAGACTTTGATTAATAGAAAATACAGACTTCAAACAACCTTCTAGACTTTAGTTCGTAGGCAATACAGACTTCAAACAACCTTATAGACTTTAGTTCGTAGGCAATACAGACTTCAAACAACCTTCTAGACTTTAGTTCGTAAGCAATACAGACTTCAAACAACCTTCTAGACTTTAGTTCGTAGGTAATACAGAACTTCAAACAACTTTCTAGACTTTAGTTCGTAGGCAATACAGACTTCAAACAACTTTCTAGACTTTAGTTCGTTGGTAATACAGAACTTCAAACAACTTTCCAGACTTGCTTATAGATAATGCAAACTCTTGCAGACTTTCCTTCAAGACTCACATTGTCAGAGATACTATATGTAAACTGAAATTTACTATGATAAAATAGTATTAATATTAGAAGCCCAGTATGTTATAGACAAGATTACAAATCAAAATATAAAAAAATAAAGATTTAAATATAGTTTGTTGTTATAGAAATGCGGCTATTGATTTTGAGCTGATTCACTAAATTGTAAATTGTTCTAGCACTGTATGAGATGATGGGATTGTCTCTCTTTTTAAGAAACTAAGCAATTCTGTAATTAATCTACCACCTATACCAGGGGTCTCCAAAGTTTTCCAGCGGAGGGCCACATTGCTGAATTTTTAAAGCTTCGCGGGCCAAGGTTCTAAATTATTTATTTTACCAAAATACATGCAATGTAAATAAACAGTGAATTAATAATTAAAAAATGTTATTTATTCAGTACATAATTACAATGCATATAATATCAGCAACAATTAACATGTTTTTTAACTTCGATCAATTGGGGAAATATGAAATTGTTTCATTTCTGACAAAATTTTGTCCAACTGAGGTTCAAAACGAGTGGTTTCAATAACAAGCAAAGCATTCAAATGTTCATCAGACAACTGTGATCTGTAGCAGGATTTTCTGTATTTCATCTTTGAAAAAGTCTTCTCACACAAATATGTAGTGCCAAAAACTGAAATGAATTCACAGGCAAACTTCCTTAAATAAAAAAATTGGTCAGATGGAAGGCATTTGTGGAATTCAGTTAAATTTCCTTCTTTATATTTGTCCTTCAGGATGTCATTGGATTGCAAATCTATAACTTCCATTTGTAACTCAGACGGTAAGTCTCTAATTGAAGGAGAGCTCGGCGGGCCGGATCCGGCCCGCGGGCCGTACTTTGGAGACCCCTGACCTATACCATTACTTGACCCTACTATTCTACTAACAATTCAATAAGCTAACATTATTAAGTTAGCTTATAACACTAACATTATTAACCTAATATGAATTCCTTTTCATGTAACATACTACTTATATGTTATATTTATTTATTTATTTTATAATTTATATGAATAATGATATACAAAAGTCTCAGAGTAATCACTCGAGATTCAATAATATAGGAAGTTGATACAAAAAACGGAAGAAGCTATTAATTACTTTTCGTGTTACCTCATTTATATAAAACAAACGAGAAAAACAAGGAATTAGTGATAGGGATTAAGTTTTCTCAACTCATTTACTTTGTTGTTTTTGAAAATAAAGAAACATGAGAAAGCTCTTAAGAACTTAATATGATTTACTGATACACTGGTGACTTCCTTGAATGTTGGTTTTGCAAGAGGAAACAAAAAAAACTTATTTGGCAAGCTTTGTTAAATATATTGCTATAAGGTTTTTTTTAACTCTATAATACAGAGTATTGAATCAAAATTAAACAATTAAATGAATACTAGTATGGTTCATAATAATGAAAAAATATCAATGAATTTATGATTATACTAATATATAATTAATTATACCATTTACAAATTAACAACTTCTGATTTCAAGCCGACGTTTGACTGAAATTTGTTCGTCATCCCCAATAGACTTATAAAATTCTAAAGGCCTATAAAATAGAGTAGGCTTATTGAAAGAACTATTCTATGCATTATTCATATATCTTCTTTTTGTAATATACACTCCTTCCTCGGTTTAACGGACTAAAAGGATGAACACCGGTCCGGTATTCCCGATTGTCCGAAGTTTCCAATACTACTGTATTTAAAGATTTTAATCAACTCATGTTTCTGTGGTACTGTTAGATTGACTATCTTCGGATTTTCTACAGGGTTTTTAGAGGTGTTCTAGTTAAAAAAAATATTTATTATTACATAAAACATGACCAAAAATGTTGAAAAAGATGGACCAAACAGCTGAACGTATTCCACCACAGCTGTTAACAAAGCTACAGATTTTGCCCGTTGCTTCCGAAATCCGTTAAAGTAAGGTCCGTTAAATCGAGGCATGAATGTATGTTATCAGAAATGAACTGAATTAATATGGAAATTTGTTCAAGCAATGATTACATATGCTTTGTTAATAATCACCATAACAGACTTTATGATTATAAGCAGGATTTTAAAAAGAAATATGTAAATTATACTTACCGTATCACTCTAGGATAACCTATGGTTGTAGGTTATGCTTCACTAAGTGCTATGTAATGTTTATATCGTTTATTATATTATTATAGATTGTTAATTAAGATGTGTATTTAAATAACTTTGTAATTTTATTTGTAAGGTTGTAAATAACGAAGATATATTTACTCTGAAAAGAATACATTTCAACATTATAATGTATTATAGACAATAACATATAAATAAACCGAGTAAGTAAGACTTACCTAAAAAGAATAGATAAAATTACAAAGCTACTTGAATACACATCTTAATTAACAATCTATAATAATATAATAAACGATATAAATATTCATAGCACTTAGTGAAGTATAAACTCCAATCATAGGTTATCCTAGAGTCATACGGTAAATATAATTTACAAATACGAGGTGTGTAAATAAAGTAGTGAGACTGGCAACGTCGCTTTCGATCTGGCAACGCTGGAGACGCGTGGCCTTGAGTAGCGTCAGGTGCACGTGTGATGCGCCTCCAGTATGAATCTGAACTCGCCACAGTCATTTGTTTGTCCGTAGCGTTGGTTTTCGTGAAATGGTTTTTTCTTGAGCGTTTTAAAAATGAGTGACCTCAAAGTTGAGCAGCGGTGTGCAATCAAATTTTGCTTCAGACTTGGACATAATGCAACCGAAACTTTTGAAAAACTTCAGGAGGCCTATGGAGAACGTGTTTTATCAAGGGCACAGGTTTTTCGGTGGTTTAAGGAATTTTCAGAAGGAAGAGAGTCGATTGAAGATGAACCACGAAGCGGAAGGCCTTCAAGTGCAAACACCGATGAAAATGTCAACAGAGTACGGAACCTTGTGCGTTCAGATCGACGCTTGACAGTCAGAATGATCGGGGAACAGTTGAATTTGAATCACACCTCCGTTCATCACATTTTGACCAATGAATTGGAGTGGGTGTTGCATCACGACAACGCGCCCTGTCACACTGCCATCTCAATAAACAAGTTTTTGGCCAGTAAAAACATTCCTGTTGCTCCTCAGCCTCCTTATTCACCAGACTTGAGTCCTTGTGACTTTTTCCTCTTCCCGAGATTGAAAAATCACCTCAAGGGAACTCATTTCGGGACACTACAAAACATACAAACTGCTGTAACCGACCAGCTGAAGGCCATTCCAGAATCCGAGTTCCAGCAATGCTACAATGATTGGAAGGACCATCTCCAGCGCTGTGTGGCTTCCGAAGGGAACTATTTTGAAGGTGACAATATCACATTGTAATTATATTTGAATAGAAAATTTAAAAAAAAATCAGTCTCACTACTTTATTTACACACCTCGTATATAACTGTAACAATTACTTTATTAACTTGCAATTCATGATGCGGGTAACAGAATGAAGAGGGAATGAATGAAGTATTATCAGATCTTAAAGTAAGCTGAAGTGAATATAAAATGGGTGTTAAGAAGACATAGAAAACTAACGGTGAAAGTCGAAGACAATTTCATGCTTTTACAGTTTTTTTTAAAGATTTTAAAATGGGCTTGGATAACACACAAAGGTTATGTTAGGTTGCAGTGGCAGTCTCACAAGTAAACATAGGCACATATGCACACTGTCTACACAAAGTAGTATTTGTAATACTACACAAAGAAGACTGATTCTACATTGGGAGTTGTAAATTTTGCCTAACTCAAAATATATTTATAGAGTAAGGATATCTGAAGTGTACTGTCAAACAGACTCGGGACAAACTGCTTTACGTTCTCTCCGAGAGACGACGTGTTCATATTAATGCTCCTTACACGTGAATAAATCGAGGGCCAGAGTGGGATTGAACCCTGAACTTACCAGTCCAGAGGCAAGCACTTTGCCATCTCCCCCCCCCCCCCCGCCCAAGACACCTATATCACGGCACTGAAACATTCATTTCTACAAAGCCTGTTTATTTAGTTTCCGAATATATATTGTTATATGGTTTATCACTAATAACAAAGATACAAACAGACGGAGATAAATTTTTGAAACAATTAATATAATAGAGGCTATTTGGTTTAAAGGTTTGGTGTCCTTTAGTTTAGATTCGCATGGTGCAACTTTTCTATTCATTGTGATTCCGTTACTTAAACTTATCTTCTCCCTTCTCATATTACCCTGTTTCCTGGAATCCTTTGACTCCCTAATACAGAGTTTTTCAAACTTTTTTCGACGCGGAACCCTTTTTGCTTCAGTAACTTTCCCAAGAACCTCAGCTTCTAATAATTTTTTAAAATCATAATAAAAATATTTTCATAGGCTTTTATAAATAGTATATATGTTTAAAAACAATTAAAGATTAATATTACTGCAATGCGTATTTTTCGAAGAAAAATTCAAAACTAAAAGATTTTAATTTTCATATCTTCACAAGTACATAACACATGAAACAGAATTATTAGCAAGTTTAACACAAAGTTTATTTTGTAATCATTTTTGGTTTTATAGTTGAAAGTTTGATTCTCAAGTCAGATCGAGCATTAGGTCTACTTTGGTACTTTGGTAGTGGGAAGTGGCAGCAATGTGTGAAGTGCTATTTTTACAATGGCAAAAAATTCGGGAATCAGATAGCTCCAAAAACTGACTAGTGATTCATCATAAATATGAATAAAATTTTGGCCACTTCTACTTATGTGTATAAGTACGAGTATTATTCGGTTTCATGATTTGCAAGAAGCACAGAATAAAAAAAAAAATTAGAAAAATGTTTTGTTTAAATGTTATTCGCGGAATCCCAGATAGTCCGTTAAAGAACCCCTGGGTTCCACGGAAACCACTTTGAGAATCTCTGCCCTAATCAGTCAACATCACCTTACTGAGGCAGCCATGTGACTCTTTTTAATTTATCTATTAGATTAAAATATTTTTATCCATATTTTTGTCTATATTGTAGATATAACTGTAGATGAACACTAATTGTCTGAACCGCGTCATTCCAGGAATTCATTTGTATGTGTTTTTTTCCCTCTCTAATCATGAGTAAATATTACACAATATCTATTTTCATACCTTCTGATTTGGTAATACATTGTAACTTTATTAGATTTGATAGGCAATGAAAAATGAGTAAATGTTGATGAAAAAACTTAGCTTACTAATGTCCGAAACATGAAATACTAAAAAATGTTTAATAAATTAATTATGTTTAAATAGCATAGTATAACTTTTAAATAAAATATTAAACCTATAACTATAGTAGTAACATTTATATTTTTAATATGTGAAATAAAACTCATCTTCCGAAATATTATTCATAATCTAAACTTTGAACAAATGCAGATCAATTTTAAAATAATTGAAAAGAAATTATGGAAATAATATGTAACAATGTGCATATATTTTAACTCATTATTCAGAAAAGTCTACTTACGACTGTTTGAGGGATTTAGATTAATTGCTAAAGTCAAATATCTTTAATCAAATCCGTTTCAAAAGTTGATAAAAACTAGATTGTTAAATGAAATAAAGAATCAAACTTGATTACAATCATAATTCTTAATATATATTACATACAGTTTGATTATGATTAAAATATTCGTAAAATTACTAATTATTATTATTTTGGCTAAGTAAGGTTCTGTTTTTTTTTGTTTCTTAAATTCAGTTACAATTTCAAGTTTTAGTCATATAGAGGATTTTTAATTTACTTTCGATTACTAATTGAAATTTATATTAGTTATTTATTCAGTAAAATAAATGAATTTATTGATTTACGATTATTTGAATATTATGCTTATTAGCAAACTGGAGTGTAGAATATTTTTTTTATCAGGTACAAATTTAAATTAGCAGTACTGCAATTAAGTCTTCAGTTTTAAGAATTGAAATAACAAGACTTGTAATTTTAAGCTATATTAAATAAACAGTTTTCACTTCTACGAAGAAGGATGATAATAGAAATACGTAACAAAGAGAATGACCTGGTTTCTATCTTATTGTTCCAGTTTAATATATTTTTAAAGAATTCCTATTATTGTTTTCATTTGAGAGATTCTCGTCAATTAATTTCTTTAGGAATGTTTAGAAGGAGTTAATTAGGAAGTGGGGGATTTTCAATTCAAACATCAGGCCTTGTTTCCTGTGTATAACCATTAAAAAGGTTTAATCATATTACTCATAATAAAAACCATTTAATTAAATTAATTAACAGATTTGATTATGAATTCAGTTATTGTAATATTGAATGTAGAAACAATGTAAATCATAAATTTTAATAAAAGAGTTAAAAATTAATCTTTTTAATGAATTATTTTTTTATTTAGACCAAAGTTGCAAGAAGAAATAATTTAGCTGGCACTGATTTGAACATCATTGAAATAAGACGCCATTATTATTTAAAATGTTACGCGTCGGTTAGTGCCTTTTAAGTTTCAATAATTGAAAACATCATTCCCTTTAATTGGATTTTGTTTTTAAAAGATGAAATCAACTGTAAGTATGTATAATAACATATGCAAATAATTTTATAATTACTTATTCATGACTTTCAATGAATACCGTGACTTGAATCATCCTCTTGGTTTATACGTTTTGTTTCATTAAGATCAAAATAAAATCTCAGAAATTAAATTGAATTCAACAATGTCATTCGAAACATTAATAACGGGTTATTCATTAACTTTTATTACCTATATTACTTGACATATACAAGTTTTTCTGAACATATGTCTTTATCATATAACATCATGTAATAGTCATACCTACTTTCTTTACAAATGTATTGTAACTTAAGTTTACTCAATAGATTGAGTTTTACTTTAATATATATTTATTACTCAATATATTAATACATTATGAAATCTGAACAGGTACCCTAATTTACGAAATGTAGCAGTCTTCTGTTACAATTAATATTATTACAATGTATCTCTAGCATTTTAACACATATACCACTATAAAAGAATTATATGCATATTATATTTTAAAAGGATTTTTTAAAATAATATTCTTCATAATATATCTTATTAAATAATAGGCATGTTTATAATTAATAATCATGAATATTAATAACCACTGTTCATTACATATGATTAATACAAATTATCTTGACTTTTATGTAGAATAAACATTATAACCCATTAGTATTACGTATTAGGAATAGAATAATTACCAACTTATTGTAAATTAGGCAGTAAGTTTTACTTAATTTATTAAAAACTAATGCATGTTCTGCGGTTAATAATTTGAAATAATAAATATATTTCATATTTCTTTGTTGATTAATGTTGTTCATGCTTGATTGGTAGAATTAATTAGGTTTTAACAATTTCAGAGATAATTATTTTAATATTAAATATTATATAAGTGTGCATTACAAATTACAACTTTAAAATTACTCAAACCTTGAAATTATGCAACTTTGCGAGAATTTAATGAAATATTGCAATGGTTGTAATAAGAATTTAATGATTATTGCAATAATTGATATTTCAATAGTTATTTTTTCATGCATACGAGTATTGTTATAAGTGTAGAGGTTAGTAACAATCATATTTTTATTAGGATTCCATCATACTTTGAGTGTCATTGTAAATGCACGACCAGTTTCTTACATAGTGAAACTTCAAGTAGAATAATCAAGATTTAATTATACCAAAATGAAATTAGAGAATAAGTAAAATAAAATAATTAGTAAGATTATGAAATATAGGATTATTGGTGCTATTTGTTTGATAGGATTTTAATCCCAGGATTCTTTGGCTGATAAGCTCAACTTCAAAATGCACTACGTGAAAACCAGTCGGGTGTCTACAGCAACAATTCACGAGGTATGATGGATTTTTTAATTACATATTTTTTACCAAAATAATTTGGATGCTATAAATGTCATTAGTAAAATGAATTTGTGGTTTATATTGTAATAGCTTGCAGTGAAGTCGAGTGGAGTCTACTCCATATGTATTCTATTGTCTTTGTACGTGTGTGTGAGTTTTTTTACGTTTATTCTGCATGTTGTATACAAATATTACATGCCTGTACTTTCTGATTACAATATACATTGGTTATTCATATTTAAAGAATTTTATCAAAGACGAGTCTATTTAAGAAATGCTCGAAGTTCCTGGATAAATCTGGGTCACTGACTAGTTCACTTAGGTTCTGTGGTGGCCACTTCCTCTCTCTTGTTACTATTTCTCTTATTAAGCGCCACCTGTTGCTGTCAAATATTCAACAGTTTAGAATAATGTGAGGCCATGTCTGTATTGCTGAGTTGTCAGAAGAGAATCAGTCGTTTAGTTACACTTTCAAGCGGTGCAGATATTCCTTATTTCGTCGTTGACCCGATAGCACTTGTGTCAATTTCTATGTTACTTTTATTTTGTGTGTGTGTGATTAATTTATTTTATGACTGCTAGAATACTTTTTAACTGTAAACAGTAAAATACTTGATTCAAAAATATTTTCTTTTTTAACATCTTTATTTACAAATATACAACTTCGCATATTCTGCGGAACAGGTATATGTAGTAATAGATTACACAATGAGCAAAGAATGAAATCCACTGGTTCAACTTTTCACTTTTTTTTTTAAGTATATTATTGTAATAGTAGATCCCTGGGCCATTTTCTCTTGAGTCGTCTTGGGGGATTCTGGAAAGGTGAGGAGGAAGGTGTGTGTGTGTGTGTGTGTGTGTGTGTGCGTACAAATATGCGTATTCGTACAAATGGATTTGGGTGAGAGGAAAGATTGTTGCCAAATGACTTATAACGATCAGAGGCTAAATTTTTAATGAATGTAATTTTTAGGTCTTTATGAAGGGTGTAATTTTTGACGTAATAAAGAGCATTTGTGATAGTGCGGAGGATTTTAGATTGCAATGATTGTATTCTATGAATATTGGATGGTTTTGCACAACCCCATAGTTCAAGTCCGTAAGTCCAGGTCGGTCGCAGTAATGTTTTGTACAGCAGTACTCTGTTATGTAGCGTCAATTTCGATCATTTCCCTAGAAGTCTGTACAGTAATAAGAATCGTCGTTTTAGGTCAAATCTTTTCAGTCGGGTATGAGGATTCTAAGTTAGTCTTTTGTCAATGAGACTCAAAAATAGGAAACTCGTTTTAAAAAGAAGATCCATCATAAAGTCTAAATAAATAATTCATACTTAACAATCCTATGAAGTATATTAATGCCATTGGATTATATAATTATTAAAAAAAAGAAAGTATTATACATTGAGATCGCAAAAATGTTTAAGTTATCAGATCCTACTGATTTATGTTGGTTTTACGTCATATCTAAAACCCAAGCAATGTTCAACAAGGCCACTAAACGGCTTGGAGAACGGGGTTTCCTTAACAAGGGCTTTGCTTAGTGGAGGTTTGGCACGCAACAGTAGACAGATCTTATTTCATGAATGCCAGCCTTTTGTCTGACGATATCGTAGGCTAAGATTCTTATGATAGCGTAATATATAGACACTAATGCTATAGTTTATCATTTATTTGTCCACTATCACTTAGCAATTAATGCTAACAGGTTATATGTATAATTTTTTTTAATTAAACTAGATGTTCATTCGAGGCTTACACTTATTAGATCCAGAGAGTATTTTATTGGGTATACAAAGTAAGTTTATGTATCACTGGGTCGCCATTCAAAACTTAACACTTATTAAGTCTAGAAAGTAGTTTTAAGTATCTATGAATTGCTATTCAAAACTTAGCACTTGTTCAAAACTTAGCACTTATTAGGTCTAGAAAATAGTTTTAAGTATCTATGAATTATTATTCTAAACTTAGCACTATTAGCTTGAGAAAGTAGTTTTAAGTATCTGCGAATTGGTATTCAAAACTTAGTACTTATTAGGTCTAGAAAGTAATTTGAAATATCTATGAATTATTATTCTAAACTTAGCACTCATTAGGTTGAGAAAAAAGTTTTAAGTAACTATGCATTGTTATTCAAAACTTAGCACTTATTATTAGATATAGAATGTAGTTTATGTATCTTTGGATTATCATTAGAAGTTATTATTCATTAGTTTGGATATTATGTATCTTGGATGTTATTATGAACTTGTCAGTTATTTAGTTTACAGAGTGTTATTGCATATTTGAAGACTGTCATTGAAGACATGAAAATTAGCACTTCTTATGTTTTAAAAGTTTTATGAATTTTGAGTGTCATTCAACGTAATTACAAAAACGTAGTTCATATATTTTGCACTATTAATTGACACAGTGTTTATTATGTCTATAGAATGATTTATACACTTAATTTATAGTCACCGGGTTACCTGCCACTGCGTCACCGTTGTGCTTGGTCTCTTTTCTCCTGAAGACAAATTTTCCAAAATTTTGAGTTAGTAGGTGTGTGGTAGTTGAACCATGAAGTTTCTAGTGCCAATAACAAATATATGAATAGATGGTACGTCAATAATCGAGGACCCATCGCAAACAATATTGAAGTAACAATTAATTTATACTATAGAGGATATGGGAAAACAAGACTAAGATCTTTCAACCGTAACAAGCAGTCTTCGTCAGAGTCAAAAACCCAACTGAGTTATAGACCCAACTCAGTTGGGTTTTTGACTCTGACGAAGACCGCTTGTTACGGTTGAAAGATCTTAGTCTTGTTTTCCCATTTCTTATTGTGGTTTGATCATTGATTGCTATTTCACGTGTTTATGTGAAAGCTTTTTATAAAGGATATATGATTAACTGCTACAAACAAGATGAACGTGCCTTTGAGAAAATTATTCCATCTCTCATAGTTGCAACCAACAGAGAATTTATTATAAAACTAGAAAAAACCTATTGCCTTCTCACGAGAAACCGTCTCAAGGCATTACAGAAGACTCACCTGATGTACCAGTACACTTCTAATGCAGGGACATTAGACTAGTCTAGCAGGGACAAGTTTCTAGTGCCAATAACAAATATATGAATAGATGGTACGTCAATAATCGAGGACCCATCGCAAACAATATTGAAGTAACAATTAATTTATACTATAGAGGATATGGGAAAACAAGACTAAGATCTTTCAACCGTAACAAGCGGTCTTCGTCAGAGTCAAAAACCCAACGGTTGAAAGATCTTAGTCTTGTTTTCCCATTTCTTATTGTGGTTTGATCATTGATAGTTATATTGTAAAGTTTTTAATCTATCATTATATTACTCGATCAGTGCATCTAAAACTGTTTCAAAAGATTCATTAGTGTCCTCACTGCCATCGTTTATTTCCTTTGTTAACTTTTTTTAAATGATTTTCTAAAAGCTTAGACTTTTCAAGTAATGATTAATAAATAGTATTTTTCTTAAATGCTAGAATGTTTTGTCATTATTACCAAAATTGTAATACTTTACTTATATTCTCAAATATTTTTCTCAACAATCCGAAGAAAACTGCATTTGACGGTTCAAAAGTCCACATGCCTTTTACCATGCGGCCTTAATGCCATAGAAAATGCGGCATTAAGGCCTCAGGTTCTCCACGCTTGGCTTAGATTCTTCAGTGATTTAGACCACGAAGAATCGCCTGGTGACGAGGACTCCGCGTCAAAATATCAAAGTCTGTTCTGGGAGTGCTTGCACTTACTTTTTATATAAATCTTGTATGTGTCTCACGATTGTTTCATAGATATTAGTAAATATCTATAATTTCCTGATTATGCTTTTTAATATGTTTTATTGCAATTCATAAGAATGTATATTACTATTCAAAATATTTTTTAATTTATTCATAACATATTTCGTGGAATCTATTTACTGTCACTTTGTTTATTTTCATGTAACTTTTTTTATAGTTTACTTTTTAAGATACTTAAATTTCAGTTTAATTTTTATGGATTTGAATGGTAATGTAGTCACACTTTTTTGTGACTGTTGTTAATGAGCACACTTTGCCCCCTGGAACAACACTAAATACCAAATGCTTGTAAGTGTGTGCTATAAGAACAGCACTAAATGACAATGGCCTATAAGTGTGGGTTATAAGGACACCGTTAAATGCCAAAGGCCTGTAAGTGTGGACTATAAGAACAAAACCAAATGCCAAAGGCCTATAAGTGAGTACTATAAAAACATCACTAAATATTAAAGGCCTGTAACTGTGGGATATAGGAACAGCACTAAATGCTAAAGGCATATAAGTGTGTACTATAAGAACAGCAATAAATGTCAGATGCCCAGAAGTGTGTATATAATAACAAAAAACAAAAATACAAAGGCCTATAAGTGTGGGCTGTAAGAACAAAACCAATACCTATAAGTGTGAGCTATAAGAATATCAGTAAATGCTAAAGGACTATAAGTGTAGACTATATGAACAGCACTAAATGCCAGATGTCTATAAGTGTGGGCTATAAGAACAGTACTAAATGCTAAAGGCATATAAGTGTGGACTATAAGAACAGCACTAAATGCTAAAGGTCTATAAGTGCGTGTATAAGAACAAAACAAAATGCCAAAGGCCTATAAGTGTGGGCTATAAGAACATCACTAAATGTTAAAGACATATAAGTGTGGGCTATAAGAACAGTACTAACTGCGAAAGCTCTATAAGTGTGTGTATAAGAACAAAACAAAATGCCCAAGACCTTTAAGTGTGGGCTATAAGAACAAAACCAATACCTATAAGTGCGAGTTATAAGAACATCACTAAATGATAAAGGTCTATAATGTAGACTATATGAACAGCATTAAATGCCAAAAGCCTATAATTGTGGACTTCAAAAATAACATCAATATCTTTTAGAGATATGTGATAATGAAATAATGATTAAAGGTTATAATCTTGTTTGAAGAGACAAGTGAGGAAATGTCTTTGGAAGCAGAGGCTGGATGAGTGATTTCTATTGAGGGCTAACAGAGAGTCGGGTCACGAGAGCTGACGGCGATGATGTATTCAGAGCAGGCCGGCTATGGCTCGGTCAGGTACGGTCGCGTGACGCCTCTCCCAACACCAGTTGTCTAACAGATAGTGCTCCTATCCACCAAATCTAATCTCCCCCTTCTCTTCATATAAACACATATGTTACAGAAATCTCCATTTATCAGTGCTGGCTTGATATTTTTTATTTTTATCCACTGACTCGTTTTATCTATTCTATGTACTTTTCGTACTCTTATTTGGAGAATTATTATATTACTAGCAAACGTGTCCATCTTTGATGGGTATTTCTTCAAAAATTCTTAGACGACACATGGTATTCCAAAATATTATTAGAAATTATAGAAAAGTAGAAAATATCATTACTAGTACAGTGTTAAGCAATGCCTCTGTATTACCACATTAACTGTCTGTCCTTCAGGTTCATGGGCAAGCAAACTACAGTTGACTATGTGAGAAATACTTTGTCTCACTCACTTCAATTTCTGTGGTTGATAGAGTTTCCTTCCCCTCGCGACTTTGTCACCGTCATTGCAAAGCATACACTGACGGGACATTGGAAACAGATAGTGACTCAGAATTAATGGTATTTGTCGTATACACACGGACTCCCCAGTAGCACACCCAATTATGATGTCCGCTTCTATGTCGTATCTGTGCAGAGCACAAACTTAGATTCGTGTCCCGTTGCACAGTTTTTGGCACTCAAGTTTCGTAACATGAAATTTGTTAATGCTACTAAATCGTAGCATGTTTTGTGCTCCTACTTTAAGCGTTTACTCATAAACAGACAGTCTAAGTGAAGTCATGGAGTCCAGAAATTCAGTTGGATAATGAACTGCTTCCTCATCACTTATCACTCTTCTGACTTGTAAGTTCTTTTTTCGGTTTCATATAGCGTAAGAACTTGTTTGTTGATATTTTCTGTCTGTTCATTAGTAAGGATTGAGAATTGCTCGTTCATAAAGCTATTTATTCTGAATTGGCAGTACATATTGAACTCTGAGAAACACCTTGTCCCTTGTATATCAGGTGGGAAACACCAGATCACACCTTGTATCTTGTTAACTGACAAGCTTCTTGACTAACTTCTTGTTTTATTAAAATTATAACAGACATTGACAAATTAAACCAAAAGTCAATTAAATACGAAGTAAGTAGTTCATATTCAGATTTTCTTCAAATGAAAAACAGCTATTATGAAAAATGTTATCATCTGTGAAATTGATTGACCTGTACACTGTTGAATCATTTCAAAATTATTCCAAAACCAATCAATAATAATTTATACTAATCTCAAAACACACTCCAAAATTATTCTATGATTTCTATAATTCTAATGCAGGATAAATGGATTTGTAATAAAAAAAAAGTATCCTGGTAAAATCTTCACATATACATTCAACAGGTGTCTGTACTGCTATTCTCGGAGGAAATATAGGAAAGGATTTGCAGCGTTGTTTGATTTTGAATTCAGAAGTCCGATAATTTGAAAAGAAATAGTAAGTCTTTTATAGCGCATTAGAATGAAAAGGGTTTGCTCTCTAGCCTTGAAGATAAAAATAATCTATCCGGGAATGTTCAAATAACCATTACAAGTGAAACAGCTTCAATGAGTCAGTATGAGACTAATTTTTACCACGATATTAATAAAGTACTTTAATTTAAAATGTTTGCATTCTTTTTGCTATTAATCTCTCAATATTACTTAACAGAGCACTAATGTCCAGTATATGTTTGTTCTTTATCTGCTCATAATAACAATAATGACTTATAATAGAGCAAATATATATTGTATATACTTCATGTATTACCAAAAGCCAATTCAAACAACTAACTATTACAAATTACAAAGAGAAAACTTAAAAACTAACTAGCATATTTTGACATCCGTCATTATAAGTAGGATGATGTGAGCTCTTGGAAGCCACAAAGTGCTATATTTGCAGAGTATAATTAAAATATCTAATTAGTGTATTTTTTAAATAAACTGTACAACATTTTTTCACTTTATTACAAACAACAACAATTATTGAACAATAAATTAAAAAAAAAATTACATCCAGACGATTTCATGAAAAGCATTATACCTACCTTAGTATAGAATTCTTGTTGTTCTGTTGTCTGTGTTTTCTGGTTTTTATAATACAATATTGTATGAATCGTGCCTTGAAAACTTCTTTATTTTGATTTTGAAGGTGGTGTTAAGGGTTCGTTAGAAAGGTAAAACTAATGCACTGATTCCTCAATGACTGTTCTTAGAATTTGGGTACTTTTTAAGAATTTTTACACACAAAAAGCCATTGAAACTATACCAATATGACTTTGCAATAGAAAGGTTTCTGCGCTGTGTAGATATTCTACAGTTATGCACTATTGTTAAAATAAAACGGAATTAAGCTGATACCTGTTTGTTAGCAAGCTTCTTAATATTCCTGAATACATTTCCATTTCTAAATCTATATTGTTTAACACGTTTTCTAATTTTGACATGTTTCAGTCGTTTCCATTAACCAGTACTAAATTATTGTCAGTGTTTTTCATAATAAGCTTCTTATAGAAACAAGAACCTATTGTCAAAGCTATTCACTTTTCTTATAAATAGAAACTCCTCTCAAGAAATTAGTAATGCGTGATGATAAATGGAAACCATTGCAACTGTCGATTTTAAAAAACAAACTCTATAGTTTTGACAAAGTAAATCATATAATAAAGTTTTTTCAGTATAATTAAGTTGCTTGTTAAGTAACAGGTATCACATAGTTGTAGAAATGTATTAATGAAAGATTATCAGGTAAATTTACATATATATACATTGAAAACTTTGAGAAACACAATTGAAAAACAAATTCTAGGACCACATTCAATATTTCGACCATTTTAATGGTCGTCCTTAGGAAAGGAAGTTGAACGGCCGGAAAACGAAAGCCTATATATATATATATATATATATATATATATATATTGAATTAAATACCACAATAAACAAATATATATTAATTAAAATACTCTAAGGCCTTTCGTAACAACATCATCAGAGAGCTAAATGAAACAACCAAAAAATATAATAACAAGTTAACCTGGTTGACTTGAAGTGATGAAATTGACTACCTATCTCAGAAAATAGTAAAATGTACTGTTCATATTGAGTTTATCTCACATTGCTTGAATCTTAACATACCGCCTAACGGTCTTGGTTTGAAGCTGCCACTATCAGCCTTTCGACTATCAAACTAAGCTGTTCCAGTCTCCTGGTAGTCTTACGAATAGAAGGTGGTAATTCCCAGATAAGTTGTCCAAAGGACATTGAGACACTTTCTATGAAACACTTTAATAAATATCAACACTTTTAATACAACTGAAAGACTAACATCACTTACTATACATAAACAGAAGCTTTCGAATATGCAATAGTCATCGTCAGGTTAGTAATTTAAGTCTTACATTTCAAAAATTTGGATATTTTAAAATTTTAAAACAATAAAACAGTTTAAACAATGTAGAATTAAACTAATGAATATAAATAAAAGTTAGCAGGTCCTAAGAAGTTAATAAATGTAAAACAGTTTTTCATCTTGTCGTAGGCCAATAAATCAGCATCCCTATTAATCTTGTAACTGCTTTCAAAAATTCTCATGCTTGGTATTACACCCATATCGCATGTCTGACCATTAATTGAGGGATTTAAATCTTTGATATATAAAGCTTCTAATATATGGAGCCTGTGGACATCTCTTTCTTTTCTTAGGATTGACGATCCGTCCACAAGCTTCATGTGTCAAGGGGATATTATGTACCTCTGTGGAATGTTTTTTAGGAGCTCCTAAAATTTATAACATGAATATAAAATTATCATTTAACTGTCAGTATATAAAAGAACAGTTTTTAAGCAGTAAAACTGGCAAGTCAGTTGCTTCTGCAGTGTTTAAATATTCCTCAGAGATATTTCAAATGGCATAATATAATCTTTTTATTATAAAAATATTTAAATAAAACTGTAATCAAAGTAATGAAAAATAAATTGCCTTACTTCTTTGTTTGAGCGCATGAACTTATTTGAAATGGTTCAAAGGGTGTAATTTTTATTTTAAAGTTTTGTATTTCCGCCGTTGCTGTTTTGTGGGGGTGCAGTGCGGTTGTGAGATAATCCTCACATTGGATCATGTTTCTCACTCCACCCTCCTATTATTTTCCACCCCTTGCAATGTTCCCTTGTAGGTTTATTATATACCTTGACTTTCTCAACTTCTTCCTTTTTCATGTTAACTTTCAGATAATCATTATCAATTCCCAGGAAGCTAGCAACATTCCTGCACTAAATTCTTGAAATTCGACAGTAAATGAACCTTTTCTTTTATTTTTTATGTAATATTTACACTTCTAATGTACCAATCAAATATTCCCAAAGTCTTCAAGTTTTTAACTCTTCTTGATTATTTTTTTGTAATTGTCGAAAGTGTTATTCGAACACATTTGCATAGGTTGCTTCCTTTTTTTTCATGTTTGCTTTTTCCTTATTATAATCAGAGCTTTCATTATAACTAACCTGTTTTTTCTTCTTTTTGGGTACATCACTACAGTGTTGTTTGTTAGCATTGTTTTATTTTGCAAAAAATTATTATGACATAGTTTTTTATAACATTTACCTGACACAGTCATTAGTAATGTGTGGACACACAAACAGAACAATTATTGCAAAACACTCAAAAACAGTTACATTATCTGAGGAATTTTAGGGACGGTAGATGAAGTTGACTACTCATACTACTAGGTAATAATGCTTACTTTTAATATTTAGTTTAATGATTGCAACTAAAATGAATCAGTTAATTTATTAATGAAAATTTATATTTAGTTACTCAATGAGGACGATCGAAGAGGACCAAATGTTGATTTATATTGCTTATACCAATGGTGGGCAAACTACGGCCCGCGGGCCATATCCGGCCCTTTAGTCTTTTGAATCCACCCACCGAAGAGTGATACATGATTTAGGCTTGATGTAAATGATTGCATTAATTTTATTTTGACTTGCAATGAAGTGCATTTCAACATCAGGTGGTGCAGCATCACACTTTCAGCTTTCATTTTTTCTTTTGCTGGTCAGATTATTTAACTGTGATAAATACTAATAAAAAAACTAGATATCCCAAATCGGTCATAAATATCTGAGATCTGTTCTGAGAATTGTCCCAGACTTCGATGCTATATTTAAAAGAGTATGTTTATACTTCAATGACTTTTTTTGTTTTTGTTTAATACGTACTGTTAACTAATGCTATATTTTATATTGTATCTTGCGCTGAAATGACCAACCTGTCAGATTTTTAAATCAATGTGATCCACCTGTTAAATTTTAAAGTTAATGTGGCCCGAGAGTCAAAATAATTGCCCACTCCTGGCTTATACAATACATGGAATTCTAAAGTACATCTTTTAGTGAGTTATTACACCTAATAACAGACAAGTAATATCAGATAATAAAGAAATTGGAAATGGTACCCTCTAAAAATAAAAAAAAATATAAGGGCAGTGAATTAAATTTTCTATGTGTTACGGAAGGTCTTCTCCTCATACTTCAACTTGAACTAGGTCAGTTCTTCAGGTTGAAATTAAACTCTCATTGCCAACGTTTCGGTTTTTATTTAAAACCTTTTTCATAGGCCTATAAAACAGAAAAAAATGTAAGAAATAATAAAATCATTCAAAAATCAAACCTATATAAAAAGAGCAAAAAGTTACCAAAAAAAAGAAAATACAATGGGAATTTTGACAATAGGTTAGTGAGAAACTTATAGAAGTGTAACATTTTTGAAACAAAAACTGAAGTATTACATTAAAGATTTATTTAAAAGAAAATACTTTGCAAATTTTATTAACAAATGAATAAATACAGGAGACACTGTCATATATATATATATACAATAAAATAAAAAACGAAGGAAACACACAGAAAGACACAGACATAACTCACATCGATATTTCGACAATCGTCGTCATCAGGAGGTGCGAAGAGCGAAGAGCGAAGAGTCCCGCAGGAAGACAGGGCGGTACTGAACTCGGAAACTGCAGCCAGTACCCCACCACTTACCACCAAGCGGGTGAAGGGAGGGAAGGAAATGAAGAGCCAAATTAAGACGTAAAAGGAACGAGTAAAAATTATAACTATAAAAAAAATTATAAAAAAGTAGATAAATCAAATTAAAATTAATAAAAATAATAAATAAAAAGTAAAATAAAAAATAATAAATAAATAAATAAAAAATAATAAATAAATAAATCATAAATAAATTATCGGTTGAGGTTGAGTCCGGGGGAAGAGCGAGCATCAAGTAAGCATATGTATGCCTCCTCTGAAGCTCTTAGGGTAACTTTATTGTTGGATTCGGGGATCTGTTTCAGGATCTGAACCCTGAAACAGTCATTGAAACTGAGTCCATGCGAGTTCGCATGGATGGCTACAGGATAGTTACTGCGTTGACCGACTGAAGCCCTATGACCATTCATACGAAGGCTCAACTTATTAGAAGTTAAGCCAACGTAAAAGGAGTCACACTGAGTGCAATCCAGTCGGTAAACACAGTTGCTCGAGGTACAGGAGGAATTGACCTGAACCGGGTAGGAACTATGGTGGAGAGGGGAATCAAAGGAAGGATTAGGATTTACAATCAGGTAAGTTTGACAGCCACGGCGTCCACATTGTTTCATTCCAGGAACAGGATTGGAAGGCTGAGGGGAAATATGAGAGAAAATGCTTTTTAGATTGGCAGGTTTACGGTAAGAAATAGAAGGGGGGTGATTAAAGATGGAAGAAGTAGAAGTAGAAGTAGACAGAATAGAACAGAATAGGACGCCGTGGCTGTCAAACTTGCCTGATTGTAAATCCTAATCCTTCCTTCGATTCCCCTCTCCACCATAGTTCCTACCCTGTTCAGGTCAATTCCTCCTGTACCTCGAGCAACTGTGTTTACCGACTGGATTGCACTCAGTGTGACTCCTTTTACGTTGGCTTAACTTCTAATAAGTTGAGCCTTCGTATGAATGGTCATAGGGCTTCAGTCGGTCAACGCAGTAACTATCCTGTAGCCATCCATGCGAACTCGCATGGACTCAGTTTCAATGACTGTTTCAGGGTTCAGATCCTGAAACAGATCCCCGAATCCAACAATAAAGTTACCCTAAGAGCTTCAGAGGAGGCATACATATGCTTACTTGATGCTCGCTCTTCCCCCGGACTCAACCTCAACCGATAATTTATTTATGATTTATTTATTTATTTATTATTTTTTATTTATTTATTTATTATTTTTTATTTTACTTTTTATTTATTATTTTTATTAATTTTAATTTGATTTATCTACTTTTTTATAATTTTTTTATAGTTATAATTTTTACTTGTTCCTTTTACGTCTTAATTTGGCTCTTCATTTCCTTCCCTCCCTTCCCCCGCTTGGTGGTAAGTGGTGGGGTACTGGCTGCGGTTTCCGAGTTCAGTACCGCCCTGTCTTCCTGCGGGACTCTTCGCTCTTCGCTCTTCGCACCTCCTGATGACGACGATTGTCGAAATATCGATGTGAGTTATGTCTGTGTCTTTCTGTGTGTTTCCTTCGTTTTTTATTTTATTGTAATAAAGTCCGCTGGACCGTTTCTTTTAATTGTATATATATATATATATATAAAGATTTCACATAAACACGTGAAACAACAATCAATGATCAAACCACAATAAGAAATGGGAAAACAAGACTAAGATCTTTCAACCGTAACAAGCGGTCTTCGTCAGAGTCAAAAACCCAACGGACTCAGTTGGGTTTTTGACTCTGACGAAGACCGCTTGTTACGGTTGAAAGATCTTAGTCTTGTTTTCCCATTTCTTATTGTGGTTTGATCATTGATATATATATATATATATATATATATATATATATATATATTATATATATATATATATATATATATATATATAGTAGAGGTGTGTTCTCTAATCGGGGTTCGGTCAATTTTCCAGGATAAAGAATTAAACTCTGGTTCCAACGTTTCGGTTTTATTTGAAACCTTCTTCATAGGCATCTTCTCCATACACTCTTCTTATATCCTCATAAAAACCCCTATTCCTTCTCATATAAACCCAAATATATATATAACAGATTAAATAATAATTATTATTGAACCTGTTATAAATATATATATATAATTGTAGGTTGCCATTGTGATCTATGTTAAATGATTGATATCACAAACCTTAAGCCTTTTACTTGCATTACAGATTTTTAAAGTAAAAATTAAGCATGCTATATCCCCTCGAGGGCGACGTTGCTTAAGCAAACCACATATGTTTGGCTATATTTGCGGGAATTATACACAGGAATTCAGATGTATTGCATACTTATTCGTTTTTGTTGCCTGTATATTTTGATATCATTAATAAATATGTGTCTTAAAGTTAAATAAAAATATTGTTTCTTCGACTTGCCTGTCTTTATTGTAGCTATAGCTTTCCTTCAGAGAGGGGTATGCTATAGCAGAAAAACTAAACCAGATAGAATAAAAATGAGAGCATTTCTGGAATCAGTGCCCTTCAGAAAATAGTTAAAAACTGTTGAAACAGTTTAGGCACCATGACCATTTTGTTGTTGTTGTCCAGTGTTATCATAGAAATATAAAGGAAGTAAGCCACTTTAAAACAGAAAAATCTGTTATTAATACACACTATTTTTTTATGATTAAATAAAGCTGAAAAAAGGGTAGAAATCTTATCTGCATTAGAAAGATTTTATTTCAAGAATAGGTTCCAGGCTGAGAGGTAATGAATAAACATGCTGATTAGGCTGTGAACGATAAGGAATACGAAATAAATCACTCTTGACAGGTGCTGTAGATAACAATACATTTCCATTATCAACACACACACACACACACACACGCACAAACACTCACAACACACACTTAAATGAAGACAAGTTTATAAAACAGTCAAAACAAAAGTAGATTAATATGTGATTATTCAAGAAACATGTTAGTTCTCTGCAAGATGTAGATGTTAATAAATACAGTCAAAACACTGAAGGAGTTGGCACTTTCGTGTACACGAATCATTTATCACAATTACTAAAGCTCTTTAATAATTCAAGAAGCAAAACAAGATTTTCGCGGACACTGCTTCACAGCAAGCCTGGTAATCATATGCACGCCGACTTTAAATTCTTTCCTGTTTCAATCAATATCAAGTCAAAAATGAAGTTTTAAACAAGCGAAGATTTACTAATAGGAAACTATACATCAGTCTCAAACTTCAAATATAATTATATCTTATACTTATATTATTTAATACACATCTTTTTATGATTGGCTTAAATTCCTAAAGACCACTTCTTTTCCTGAGTCCTAGAAATGCCATAAGGATGCCGATTCATTTCCACAAGCATATAGATATATATATATATAATAAAAGTTTATCAAGACTTGGTCAGTTCTTCCGGTTTAGACTAAACTCCTTATTCCTAACGTTTCAATTTTTATTAGAAACTTTTTTTATAGGCAAAATTTCTATGAAAAAATTGGTGGCCATAAAAAAGGTTATAATAAAAACCGAACGTTGGCAATGAGAGTTTAATTTAAACCTGAAGAACTGACGAGTCCTGATGAACTTTTATTTTGTTTCTATTTCACAGTCGATACCTTTATTAATATATATATATATATATACGGTACTGTTTTCTTGACCACAAAATATTAACAAACACTTTTTCTTTTTTTCGAAGTTTGGTCAGGGTAAATATATACAACCACTTAACGGTTGTTGTAATGTAACAGAACCCAGCCTTCATTTATAGCCCTGAGAATGTCTTGAAATAAAGACGAAACTTTGGCAAAAAGGTGATTCCATATATTTACCCTGACCAAAATCCGAGAAAAAGAAAAAGTGTTTGTATATATATATATATATATATATACTTTTTCGTTAGAAATACGATTCTAAACGGAGAAATATAGTTCAATGTAGCAAAAGAAACATAGAGAAATCAAAAGCACACACTTACAGTCTCTAATTTTCGGTTTGAACCGTCGTCAGGAGAGATAAGAGAGGGAAACCAAGCGCACTGATTCAGAAACAGTTGGAGACCAACCCAAATCTATATTAATTGAAATGCTTGTTTATTTTGGTTGTTTAATTTGTTTATTGTGGTATTTAATTCATATATTATATCAAGAGTTATTGTTGATTAATAATTTAAATTATAATGATGACACTAGTATTTAGCAATTCACCTAATTTTAGGGTAAAAAAAAAGGTATGCTATAGCAAATTCTCAATAACTTGAGCCGATGAGAATGAATTTGAATGATTTTTGAAATCAGCACATCTAAATTAATCTAAATCAACTTAGAAAACGTCGGCATCAAAAAAAGTGTTGACCAGTAATTTTCCAAGTGTTGTTAAAGCAAAGTGTTGTTCCAAGAACAATACAAGTACCATTCATATGCATATACAAACTAGAATTTTTTAAAAAGACCTTTAGAGAGATTCACATCTATTTTGTTGATCACGAAGCCATCAAAATATAATAGTAAGTATCATATCAGTGATTTCATTTCTGTGTGTTCTTTTAAAGATTCTAGTTTATTCAGTTCGAAGAATCGTTTCGTCTAATTGGTTACCTATATATATATAATTCGCGCTCCATCCTTCGTTCTCCGTGGGGAGATATCCCTCATTTTATCCTCTCTTCTAGTCTACTCCTGATGACGAACAACAGTTCGAAATATTGAGAATTCAGTAAGTGTGCTTTTTATTCTGTGCCATGCTTTGAATAATTTAAAAAGTTATATATATATATATATATATATATATATCAACGATCAAACCACAATAAGAAATGGGAAAACAAGACCAAGATCTTTCAACCGCAACAAGCGGTCCCCGTCAGAGTCAAAAACCCAACTCTTTGAGTGTTTATATATATATATATATATATATATATATATATATATATAATGTATACTAATACGTATGCAAACATTTTAAGTTCAACTTATATTCCCCGTTATACGCACTTATTAGTCCCTCTTTCCGTACGTTGGCTATACTGTTTGAGTGTTTTTTGAAGCCACAAATCAGTCGTTGCTATATTCGGAGCGATTCACATCTATGTGTTGCTATTCACATCTATTCAAGCAGGGTCGCCCTCTGCTTGTGCGAGTGGACGCACGTGCCTCTTCCTCTTCCCTTCTTCTTCCCTTCTTCTCCCTGACGACGAACTTCAGTTCGAAATATCGACCCAGTAAGTTTTCTCGCTTCTTCTATTTGTTGTCTTTTTTCATTTATATATCTGTCCGGTTTGGACCGTTTTAATATTTTGATTTATATATATTATATATATATATATATATATATATATATATGTTCGTATATTTGGGAAGCAGGCCTTCATTGATACATGTTCTATTAAAACCTATGCCTATTTCTATTTTGACACATTTTCGAATTCTTTTTTCACATTTCTTTACCTCTGGCTTCCATAAGTTTGGGACAAGATAAATCAGTTCTCCAAAATTTTTATTTCTGTATATCGACATGTTTTGGTCTTTATCGACCATTATCAAGGATGTTATTTAGAATCGTAGTTTCACAATTTACTTAAAAAACTAATATAATTTTAAACTGAAAAAACTCAAATAAACTATTCGCAAAGTCAACTGCACGTAAACATAACAACGGAAGTTATAATGCTATATGGGAGAAGTTAGGAAAAACATTACTAAATTACTATAGCAATATAATATAAATGTATATTTTAAAAATAACAATTTGATAAAACAAATTATAGTTAAAACAATGTGTTATAACAAAGCAATGTGTTAAAACAAATATAAAACTAATAACTATGAAAAAGCCGAGTATATAAGTTTTGTTGAATATAATTTTGTTTACTTCCAAATCAGATGTCTATAGCGAGCAGTGAAAAGTATATTTGCATCAGTAGAACAAATTCGTTGTGAAGTTTAGTTAAACTTATTTAGAGTTTACAGATTTTTTCTATATATTACATGTTGAAACTCCTATAAGTAAAAAAAAATTAGAAAATTTCATTCTTCAAATCTCAAAAGATATTTTCAAAGTTTTGAAAGAGGAAAATTGAAGAATCTATGTAGAAATGGAGTTTTTAGAAGAGGAAATTGTTTCGGTTTATACCTTGAGGCAGGGGGTAGATGAAGTTGAGAAAGTTATTTAATCTGTACTGGGGGAATGAGTCGGTCGACAGATTGGTCACCAGGCCAGCAGTTGGCTTAGTCTGCATTATTTCCTCTGGGAGTAACCTCCTAAGACGACACTTTCAATCACCGCCTTCTCTAACTTTTCATTGCTAACAATTTTCAAAGTCTTAGTGAATTTGAGGGGAAAGGACAGAGGGAAAAAAAGTTCTTTTTTTATGTTATTACCATTCGATAAAACATTAATTTCGAATTAAACAAATACAGTAGAACTTCGCAGAACAAGTTTAATTCGTTTCCAGACCAAGATCGTATAGCGATTTATTCCTATAATGAAGAAATTTTTTGCATTGAAATTAATATGAAAATAAATAATTTGTTCTATCACCAAAATGCCTGTTTTTCGTTTAAATGACAAAAATAAATTCAAACACAGGGCAATGATCTTTCGACTAAAGTAAACCAAAAGATCTTAGAACTCAATTTTAAAATTTTTATCGCCATTTAGAAGTTGCTTTTTATTACATCTGTTATTTCTGTTATATAAAAGTTTATAATCAATATATAGTAAAAGAACACAGTTACTAACTAAAATTTTTTGGAAAATCCGTCTTTAGGAGAAAATATAGAGAAGGTCCCACTTGAAGGTGCATTGCATGCAAAACCTATCGGACGATTACAACAAATATTTACGAAAAAAGTCGGGTAATGTAATGAAATGCATATTGTTTTGTTGTAAAACATTAAGAATGTAATTTAAATGACCTAGTTTAAAATATGATAAAAGTACCATTGGGAAGCCACGAGTGAAAGAAAGTTACATAAGAGCTATTCATAATACCATTGTCACCGATCCAGGATCCAACTACTGCTAATTTTGCTTAGGTTTGGCTAAAGTAATATTCCCAAAAGAAGTACACATGGTTGAACATTGGCCCTTTGTTTTAATAGACAATGAATATTCTGCCTTGGAGATTCCTAAATTTTTCTTCAAGTGTATCTAGAGAAGGGATTTTTAACGAATATATGACAGCGTACAGGCTCTAGAGCAGTGGTTCTTAACCTGTGTTCGATCGAACCCTTGGGGTTCGAAGAGTTGGTCTCAGGGGTTCGGCGGAGCCTCCGCCAAGGAGGTCAACAGCAAAAGTCACACTGATTTGCACGTATGTAATTTGTTGTGATTTCATGTATTGTGTTGGTTTTGTTCTTTGAACAAGATAATATTAATGCAAGGTTCATTTTTTGGAACATAAAAAAACCATACGCCTATGACTTGAATTTGAAAAAAATCATATTTTATTTTTCACTAAAGAAGGGTTCGATGAATGTGCTTATGAAACTGGTGGGGTTCGGTACCTCCAAAAGGTTAAGAACTCTGCTCTAGAGCAAAGGCTTATCTTTCTTTTCAAGGGATAATTGGCAAAAGTGAGGATGGAAGCCAGTCTAGAGGCCAGCACTTTAGCCACTGGGCTCCCTGAACACAGCAGTCGAGGGTTTGCATGTAGGTTGTGAGAGGTTTAAGTTTGTTTGTACTTGAATTCTGAGCAACAATATAATATTAAATCATCAAAGACCATTAGTAATAATTTATTGACCATTAACTGATAATTCATTGAAGCAGTAGGTCAATAACAGCGAGTCTGGCACACACGGGCTGCACTAATTAAGGACATAGGAAAATAGCTGAGCAGTGTATTTTGGTAGAATCTGACATATATTTAATGAGGAAACAGATCGATTAAAACGATGTAGGTCTGATCTTCTCTCGTCTGATCAACGAATCCCTTTCCAGTTTCAAAATACATAATTGATTATGCCTTTAAAGAGAAATTTATAGAACAGTAAAAATTAATGGAGTATAACAAATAAACTGTTCTTCTTTAATTACACAACAATATACACTTAATCGTAGAAACGACAATAGTTTAATATTCTTCAGACTCAGGGATGACATTCCTTTAAAAATGCTTGAGGTTTTGATATCAAACCATGTCATCAAGGGATTGCTTTAGAAAAATCACTGATATTTTTGATGTTTTTCTATCTTCTATGGTACAATAGAATTCACGAGCCATGCAAACAGTTATTGTGTGTAATACAGGGGTAAACGAATGAATCTCAAGACAAAAAAAGTTTTTTAATTCAAACTACGGGTTTCAAACACTTCTTGTTCATCATCAGGTAAACATCTAATCGAAAAAGCGGAGGACAGACCTGAGTCGAACGTTCACTCAAGTCGGTTCTCCACTTCTTCCAATGGCTGTTAACCTGACGATGAACACAAAGTGTTCGAAACGCGAAGTTTGAATTAAACAAACTTCTTTTGCATAGAGACTTCGTATTATCCATTTACCCCAGTTTGAGTAAATACCACACAATTACGGATTGCACAACTAATGAGTTATTGTGTGCAAAATACTCGAAAAGGAATTACAGCACAACATGTTTCAAACACTTATTGTTTACCGTCAGGTTTCATCTACAATACCAACAAAAATATTTATACAAATTTAGAAATTAATTTAATTTCCATACACATTTTTGTTTGTATTGTAGATGTAACCTGACGATGAACTCTAAGTGTTCGAAACGCGTTGTGTGATTAAATTCTTTTTGTGTGAGATTACATAGGGTTTCTTTTCCTCTCTAATTATTACATTAGAATGTTTATTATTGTATAATTGAATGTTTCTTGTATTAAGGATTACATACAAATCAGGCAAACATATAAGCCAGCAAAATAATAGGGCATAATTTAAAAAATTGAAATGGACTTACAATTCAATACTACTAGACACCAAAGTAGCTAATAATGTTTACCAATATCTATTGTCCTTCAAATCATAGATGGTCAAGATGGTGATAAAATCTCTTAACTTAAGCCGTGTTTACACGCCGTACAAATATGGATTTTAATTAAGTTTTAACTGCATGAAAGCGATACTAAATTATGCATAGGGGGCCAGGTTAGCTCAGTGGTTAACGTACTCGTCTCTGGGCTGGTAGTCCGGGGTTCAATCTGAACCTGGCCCTTGATTTATTCACGGGAGAGGTGAATATATCAACATCTGAACTTTAGAAATCGGTCTAAGATGCATCAATAAAAATAACTGCTTTTCGTCAGAGTTACAGTTGAGCTGAAAGGGTTCAAAGCCGTCATTTAATGTAGTACTGAGAACGAACGGATTCAAGAGATTTTTTAAAAGGGTGAAATATTTACCATGCCTTGCTCTAACTCTGTTAAAGGGGAATTTAAAAATACAGAACTACTTGCATTATCTGGCTGGGAAAGTTTTTCAAATCACTTAGTGTACTATGCATTCTGTTTAAGTTTAATCAAACCTTTTAAGCAATTTAAAATACCTTTCCTGCCTCCTTCTTTTCTCAATACCACATGAAATGTCCTATATAACTTTTTAGAGTTGAACACAATCAAAACAAAAAAAGTACTAGCAAAAGAAGAAACAAAAAATTAATAAACTGAATTCTAACGTAGAGAAATCACTTATTATGTGGTATTTACTCATTGTAGGGTAAAAAGTTAATAAAATGGTCCCCACATATAAAAATTTTAATGGTATAAACAACGCGTTTCGAACACCTAGTGTTCTTCCTCAGGCATTAAGTCAAAAATACAATGACACTACAGAGCTATCTATAGTATACAGTAAATATAGTACAAAATAAAAATAAAATAAGGAAGAGAATACATACGAACCTAAGGGTGAGTGTAGGTGGTACAAGTGACTGAGAATAGGATGGACGTGGGTAGGGTATGGGGTACATCTGTTTCATATTAGAAGGCAGGTACATTTCATTGTTATTTTTTTTTTCCATTTGTTTATACCATTAAAATTTTTATATGTGGAGACCATTTTATTAACTTTTTATCCCACAATTAATAAACTTACAATAACAGACCTTTAATACAAAAGGAAATCCAATATCAATAGATAATGAATACTACAAAGAATAAATAAATTATAATAAATTCAAATGATAATTAAGTGAATTAGCAAATGAATGGAAGAAAATGTATACAAAATAATTTTAAATTTCAGAATACACCTAACGGTTCAGAATGAGAACTGAATATACGATCTCCTAGGGTTTATGCTATACTGTGGGCTACTTAAAAGGTTGTTTAAATGACAAATCCATTTTATCTTTTTTTTTAGTATTTGATCTCTAAAGAAGTCATTAAGACTGAGACAGTTCTACAGTAAATAGACTATTGGCTCAGGTTAGCTCAGTGGTTAACGTACTCGTCTCTGAACTGGTAGGTCAGGCTTTCGATAACCACCTGGTACTCGATTTATTCACGTAGGAGCTGAATAAATCTAAATACGTTGTCTCTCGGAGAAGACGTTAAACTGTCGGTGCCGAGACTGTACGATGTCAAGTACTTGTTAAAGATCCCTACTCTAAATGCACTTGAGTTAGATATAGTTTATGACTCTCAATTTAGAATCAACTGGTAATGTGGCTCGCTTATTACTGAAATGGGTGTCAAGTAATAAATGATCAATAATTTGCGCACCTACCATAGATGAGCACTTGAAGGTGAGTGTCTTATAAGTGTGGGCGTTGGAACAAAAACAATGAATACACTTGAACTATAAAAAAGAGATTCAAATTGGATTATTAACTTCAGAACTATACAAATAATTTATAAATGTTGAAAAGCAGCACACGTAATAACAACTCTCTGTTGAGAGTACCGTGAAGAAAGTAAAAGAGGTTGAAAAAGCTAATATCTACTATAATTTCAACCACTTGCTTCACTATTCTTTATATCACCCCTTTTACTAAAAATTACAACAAAAATTACTTTTTATAACTATGTTATTATATTATTTTTAAAGTTATATATAATTAAAATTCCCCACAATAAAATATGATAAAAGAAAATATTGAATAGCCTTTTCAATTCTTTAAAGAGCTTCCTCCATTGAGAGTAAACTTTTGTTCAGTTTTTTCATTTACCATCCTCACTCAATTATACTGTTTGAAGTTCACATGTTATCCGTTTTTGATAGTCCTGTGTGCACGACAGATATAATTAAAAAAAAAAATTGAAATATTTCTTACTGAAGTTTTGAAGAAATTTTATTCGTCCAGTTTTTTCTTTCCTTTTTTTTATCATATCAATTAAAACATGTGCAAAGGGTTAAAAAATGTTAGGTAATCATGTATTTATTTTAAGAATATACAATATATAAAAACTAGATTCATAAAAGGAACACGCACAAAAAAAATCACAGAAACTGACTACTATATTTTGATTGCCTCATCATAAGGAAGATAGATGCGAGTCACTCCGAACAGGTGACGACTGAAGTGGTTTGCTTGAAGAGGCACTTAATCGGAGTAGCCAACTTACGGAGGAAGGGGAAACAAATAATAAATGAAATTATTTGAATAAAACTATAAAGAACTTATAAAATATAAAGTAGAGATAAAATTAACTAAGCAAACAAAGGATTGATCACGAGGCTAAAATAAATAATAAGAACAATTAACGGAGCAGATATACCTCCCAGATTACTAATAAAGGGCTTCTTTTTGAAGTTCTCAAAGTGAAATTGGCATTAATTTCATTAATCTGACTAATAACTTGTACAAGAAAACAGTCATTGAAATTCAGTCCGTGAAAACTGACATGAATGGCAACGGTAAGGTCACTGCGTTTGCCAAAGGACAGCTTGTGGTTATATATATATATATATATATATATATACAAAACTAAAGTTTATCGGAACTCGGTCAGTTCTTCAGGTTCAAATTAAACTCTCATTGCCAACGTTTCGGTCTTTATTTAAAACCTTTTTCATAGGCAGAAGTATAAATCTTGAAACAGAAAAACTAAGTATTACATTACAAATTAATTAAAAATAGTATGTATATCTTTTTTTAAAAAAAGATATTATTTTTAATACTGTGATGCAAAATTAATATTTTTTTTATTTGTAAATATTTTTACATCTGTAATTTTCTTTACTTGTTTACAATTTACTTATGTTTATACCTTTGAACACGATGTAGTCTTTTGGGTGTTTTTTATGTCAACATTTGTAGTTTTTTATTATATTTTCTTTTTTCCTATTTTATAGATCTATGAAAAAAGACTATAAACGTAACCAAAACGGTAAAATTAAGAGCATGATAGGAACCTAAACCAATGACGGATCCCTAATTCGTTAACATTCTATATACATTAAAAAACAGTTCATGAAAACAACTTATACGATTAAAAGAAAATATCAAGGAGAAACAATAATATTTACTCTAATATTTCAACTTCATCATCATGAGAAAAAGAAGATCTCTGTTTGCTTGGCAAATATATATATATAACAGTTATAGTGGTCAATGAATGTGTGTCAGATATACCGTAAAAATGTAATGGATTATTAATTCCCTTGGGCTTCAATTTCATTAAAAGGATACAAAAAAACAATAACAATAATGTAAAGAAAATGTTTTTTTCGATTGTTGTATAAAATGACAACAGAAATATTAAATTTTTAAAAATATAAGTGAACTGTAGTCAGTAATAAATATCAAAAAGATAGATGTATCTTTGAGGGAGACGAATGCAAATTTTAAGCTACAAAACAACAGCTGACACCTGTACATTTGTCTGGTCTTTGGACAAAAACAAGTTTTTTTTATTTGCTTTACTATTTTTTCATAATATTTAATCTATAGCTCAATGTAACATCATTAATAATTTATTTGTTTGAAATAAAAAAAAAACATATTTTTAACGAATTTAATAAATTAAATTTGTTTAATTTATTAAAATTGTTTCGATAGTTACTGTTCATATATTAGAATCAAACATTTTGGGCACTAAATATATTCTGCTAAAGATGTGAACTAACTGTTCTAAAACAGGTGACAATTTTTTCACTACACTTGAACTGTTATTGATCGTTTAGGATTATGTTTTAGCTTGGGCCAAGGTTTATCTGAAGTGTTTTAGGTATTTGTTTCATATAAATTGTTTCTAAACCAGCGTATATAAATTGATCTTTTATGACGAAAAACCTCAAAATTTGCCGTTTTTTTAAGTTCTTGGCCACGGATCTTTTTTTCTTTTTAAAAGTTTTCTAAAAAAAAAAAAAAATCTTTTTATGAATTCATATGGTTCCAATGTTCTTAAGAAGTTTAAATTTTTATACTGATCTATGTGCTCTGTTGTCCATCAGTGTAAGACAATTGAAATAAACCTAAAATAGAAAGAAGTTAAACTTGAAGAATGTTATAATCACTAGAAGTGCTCACCTTGTTAACAATTCGATGTGCTCCATAATGAAACATAACTATTGGTGTAATAGCAACTTGAGGAATGTATGATCAGCAGGGTAGTCCATGCGCATTCTTTTGACCGGATCTCCTGTTGAATTAATATTTTAATGTGGTTGCAAAAACAATGAGTCAGTTTCTCTCTCATTTCTCCTGATCAAGTTTAAAACAAAAAATTAAAATCTCTAAATGAATTTATATATGTATCATTGTTTGTATTACTTTAGCTGTCTGTTTCGGATTGGTTTTCTATCGTTATATATATATATGAGTAATGATAAAACCACAATAAGAAAATGGGAAAACAAGACTAAGATCTTTCAACCGTAACAAGCGGTCTTCGTCAGAGTCAAAAACCCAACTGAAACACTAGATGCAGAGAACATCTGGTGAGGGGTTGAGAAGAGTGGGAGGGAAGAGTGGTATTTTAAAAGGGTGAAAGCGCAGGAAAGGACTACTGTCCAGAAAGGACATTAGGACACACTAATATATATGAGTGTGGTCACAATTAGTGAACATCTGTTGACGTTGACGATTTTTTTTTGACGCTGACGTTGATAGTGTTTTTTTTTATTTTTATGTCTAAGCTTGTTGTTGAGTTAGCTTTCATCTTCTCGCCGTATTCTTTCCTTTCCTGATGATGACAGTAAAAGAGTCAAAATATTGAATCGAGTTCTAGTATCTCGTCTTAATTTCAGTTTCTTTCTGTTTTCAAAATGTTTATGTAATATTCGTTAAATTAAAATCAACTTAGAATACCTACTTGCTTTGGTATCAGACACCTAAAAAATACCTGTTCATCGATAGAGGTTTTTGTCTGAGCATTTCTTAGAACTGACTCGTTTCAAGTATCTTTACGTTTTATCACTAGAGAAAAAAAAAAAAATATTATTTTAAAAATATACAGGTATTGTTAAGGTAGCAAATAGGTATTTTTAGTTGATATTCCTGGCCACTTAATGACTTAAGACTTAATGTCTTAAAATAATGAGAAGCATAATGTCGCTTCTATGTTGAATTTACAATCCATTGAAATTTTAGATTCTAATCTACACACACACATACACACACACACACACACAAACACACACACACACAACACACACACACACACACACACACACACACACACACACACACACACACTAATTTACTGTCAATGTTTCAGCTTACTGTAACTCTCAGTGCCTGAGTTTACTTTTAAAAAAATTTTTGGACAAATAAACAGACAGATATGTTTCTAGGGCTATATTCGGTGTCTCTAATTTATAAAACGTAAAGATAACTTAAAACGAGTCAGTTCTAAGCAATATACAGATAAAACCTTTCTTTTATTATATAGATAACCATATATAATTGGTATTCTGGAAGGATCAATAAATGTTATACAACTCTATAACAAATTTAACATATGCAGTTTTAATTTTGTGGCGGCTCTTCGATCTCTTCTGTTAGAGATAACAGGCCTGAGTGACTCCATTGTTGACCACGCTGCGCTTGCTTTAGTGGGTAGCTCTATGCATTAATTAGTATCCCAGACCCTTTTCACTTGGTTGTTATTTCAGCAGGATAACACGTCCTGTAGTGGGTCACTCAATGTGACAGTCTGTTCTCCCTGGTGACCTCTATACGTCTATTTTTTCCCCCCAGAATATATATAACACCTCTACATTCCTTCAGATATATTCGTATTTACGGCTGGTCGTATTTGTAGACAATTGCCTGATTTGTATTCAACAACAGTTTTTCAAGCTATAAAGAAAATTATAGGTCAGAAACAAAGTTTGGCTGTTAACTCAACAATGGGTATCCGTACCTTCTCTAAAGCAATTTTATCTGGCAGTTATTATTATACACAAATCGAAAGGGTCAGCAAGATGACTTTGTAGGAGGAGAAGGCTTCTGTTCTTCCAGAAACCGAGTTATTTGACAGATATTGTTTAATTTCTTCTAGAAATTATTCAATTAACTTATGATTAATTTCACTGTGTCTCGTTAAATAGAACTTATATAGAATTTTCTTTGAAAAATATTTGTGGGTTCGCGAATGAAGAATAAATGTATTCAATACACTGGTCAACATTATGTAAACGGATAATCATATCTTCGGTCAGTGTAATCCCATCATGTTCATTCTTTCAAACTCTGTCTTCACCAATATTTTTCAGAAATTTAGAGTATTTCTCATCTTCTCCTTGAACTCTCATATTGCGAGTTACATAGAATTTAGTAAATTTGTGCCACAAGTAAGACTCTGACGCAAGTATTGAACATGTCAGCATTACTTCTCTCTTGACAACTGGAAGAAGTTACCAATTCCTGAGAGGCTACAGCCAATCACTTTGTCCTAAATTCTTTAATTTAGAAAGAATTAGTTTTATTAAGATATTTCTTGTACCTTCCAAAGCACCGGGGTCTTACTCTATCAGTTTTATGGAAATAGATATATCAAAAGAAGATAATATAGGCATTATAGGAAAGTGTTTTTTGATTACGGATATAATTGTGTGCTGTTAATATTTACTTATATTAATTTGATAATTTTTAAATATTCTCTTAACTATAATAAATATCATTTGTTGATATATTAATTAATTGTTTCATATTATCGTCGATTATTAATTACATTTCCTCATTCTTAATTTATTATAATTAAATCTTTATAATTGTTATAATTATAGATCATTGTAATAATAATTTAGATTGAAAAAACTAATTATATTTAATCTGTTGATGTTCAAAATCACATTGTGGTCACCAAATAATTAACGCTTCATCTTTGGTTGAGTTATAGAAGATTCACTTCATTTATAACAGCTTTTGGAAGCATATTGTAAAAATATCACTTTGGCGCAGAGCGTAGCGCGCTAGACCTCAAATTCAAAGGTCATGGGTCCAAATCCTACTAAAATTCCAATATTTTATTCACTTGAGGGTGTGTTCAAACATAGAAACAAGAACATCGGAGTTTTATAAATATATAGATAGGAAGAAAAATGACGCAAGTTCAAGATGATGCAAACAAATTAAAATAAAAGTTTTTCTTTTTTTGAAAAAAAAAAAAAAAAAGAATAGGATGTTTCAACTCCCTATTCGAAGGACTAAGTAACTTCGTTTATTATAAATTATTGTTCACTGTTTTGAAGGCATTTTATTTTTTAATTCCAAACCAATATGCAATTCAATCAAAACTTTTTATACTTTCTCTTAGTGTTTAATTAAGTCAGAAAAGTTAAGGATAGAATGATTTTGTTGCCAAATAAAAAAAAAACATAAAAAAAACGGAAACAGAGTGAAAACTCCAAGTAAAGAAGAGGAAAGTTCCATTAGAATTAATTAAATTAACATTTATAATTAAATGAAGTTCAATTCAAAAGTGAAAGTGAACTGAAATGGTTAAATTTGATTTTCTGAAAATTAAAGCAAGTCGTGGGAGGTTCTGAATGAAGGATTAGTAATTTGACAATGTTATTTTGTGAAGTTACAATAGATCGATCTCTCGTCGTGTTGAGGTCATTTTCATCACAAAAGGATTTAGAACCAACAACTCTATCAGTATAAGCTCATAATACTAATAGCAAAGAATTATTTCATTTAGTATTCAATATTGGATTGAAATGGAGAAATATAACGTTCATGTGACAATAAAGCCAATGTATGAAACCATAATGAGCTCACCAGTTTCGAATAGGTACAAAAAATTGTATCTATCCGATTATTTGTATGGTAAAGTCAGTTAATATTGACCAGAGATTCCTTGTATGGCAAATACTAATAATATTGAATAGAGGCTACTTGTATGGGAAAGACTGATATGTTGGGTAGAAACGTTTTGTATGACGAAGCCTAATAGTATGATTCACAGAAGGGGTTCTTGAGAATTTTGATCATAAACATACAACTCCTGATTATATGCCGACGTTTCGACAAAACTTCTTTGGCATTTTCAAGGCTAAAACAGAATTTATTAACGACATAAGTAAAACAAGACAAATACATCCATGGAATACCAAGCAGCAGAAAAAAACGAAACAAAGAAAAAATTCAGTAACAAGAGAACCACAAAAGGATTATTTCTTTGGTTTGTTTTCTGTTGGTTGGTATTCCGTGGATGTATTTGTCTTGTTTTACTTATGTCGTTAATAAATTCTGTTTTAGCCTTGAAAATGTCAAACAATTTTTGGCGAAACGTCAGCATATAATCAGGAGTTGTATGTTTATGACAAAAATCCTCAAGAACCCCTTCTGTGAATTTGAAATAACAGTGGTTGAGAAGCAATATCAATCCTAATCGTATAGATTGATCTTACTGTTATGGTAAGGACTAATAGTTTGGTCCATAAGTTACCACATAGAATTTGACTCACTGTTTCCGTGTACAGGTTCTGAGACAGATAACTGATAACAATTGAAAAGTCACTCTGAGGGCTTCAGAAGAAGCTTTTATTAGTCTTCTGGGGGGGTAGATATGTTCCTGAGCTTAAACTCAATCGTTAATTATTCCTTTTATTTATTTTAGTCTCGTAGTATATCGTTTGTTTACTTACTTTTTTTTCACCTATGCTAATAGTTTTGATTTCATTCCTTGTAATTTATTTTACTTTTTTTTTATCTATCCTTGCCTACTCTCCAGTGAGAGTGAGAGTGAGAGATAGTTCTATCTATCCGCCTACAGAAACAGTGAGTTTCTGTTTCATTTCTGAGTGTTCTTTGTGTCAATATAGTTTATATATATATATATATATATTGGTATATTTAGGAAGAAGTCCTTCATTTATACAGGTTTGATTAAATATGGCATATTATTTAATCAAACATATATATATATATATATATATATATATATATATATATATGAATAATAATCAAAATAACACTTGATATAATAGATGGATTAATTTACCACAATGAAAACAATTTTTTAAAACAATGCTCTAAGGCCTTTCGTTAATACATCTTCGGAGAGCAAGTGAACTAAAAAAACAATAAATACTTGCTAACTTGGCTGATTGAAATTTCCAGAATTGATGGCAACCCTGAATGTGTTTAATGATGAAATATACATCATTAAATTTTCATCATTAAACACATTCAGGGTTGCCATCAATTCTGGAAATTTCAATCAGCCAAGTTAGCAAGTATTTATTGTTTTTTTAGTTCACTTGCTCTCCGAAGATGTATTAACGAAAGGCCTTAGAGCATTGTTTTAAAAAATTGTTTTCATTGTGGTAAATTAATCCATATATATATATATATAACAAACACGTTTTCTTTTTCTCGGAGTTTGGTCAGGGTAAATATATGGAATCACCTTTTTGCCAACGTTTCGTCTCTATTTCAAGACATCCTCAGGGCTATAAACTTACAAAAATGCAGTAAACAATGGACATTTGTCATTTCTACTTTAGAAACATCATAAACAAATTGAAAAAAGAACTTACTGAAGGCTGGGTTCTGTTATATTACAACAATCGTTAACTGTCATTACATGTGCTGTTCCAAGCGACATATTATTGAAACACTGTTTTTTTAGTACAATCATATATATATATATATATATATAGGTGTATAATGTAATCGGGATTCGGTCAATTTTCCAGGATCAAAATCAAACTCTCAATGCCGACGTTTCGGTTTTATTTAAAACCTTTTTCATAGGCCTACAAACAAAGGATGACAAGAAATCATATATAAGCTTCAACATATAACTAACATCAAAATGGAATATTACAGTTGTAATATGAAAAACACCATTTTGATGTTAGTTATATGTTGAAGCTTATATATGATTTCTTGTCATCCTTTGTTTGTAGGCCTATGAAAAAGGTTTTAAATAAAACCGAAACGTTGGCATTGAGAGTTTGATTTTGATCCTGGAAAATTGACCGAATCCCGATTACATTATACATCTATTCTATCCAACGGTTGATATATTATTGAATTTGTTATATATATATACTAAGGATATATATATATACTAAGGATATATAATAAGGATCTATTATAATATGTATCCACCATAATATATATCTATAATACAATTATAATACATTATTATTATTAAAAATCCATAAAAATATAAACTAGATAACATTGCATCTTTAACTATTTATGATGGAATGTTATATTTAAAGATGCAATGTTATCTAGTTTATATTTTTATGGATTTTTAAAATAATAATGTATTATAATTGTATTATAGATATATATTATGGTGGATACATATTATAATAGATATATATTATAATATGTGTGTATGTATATATGTGTGTATATATATGATTGTACTAAAAAAAACAGTGTTTCAATAATATGTCGCTTGGAACAGCACATGTAATGACAGTTAACGGTTGTTGTAATATAACAGAACCCAGCCTTCAGTAAGTTCTTTTTTCAATTTGTTTATGATGTTTCTAAAGTAGAAATGACAAATGTCAATTGTTTATTGCTTTTTTGTTAGTTTATAGCCCTGAGGATGTCTTGAAATAAAGACGAAACGTTGGCAAAAAGGTGATTCCATATATTTACCCTGACCAAACTCCGAGAAAAAGAAAAAGTGTTTGTTAATATTTTGTGGTCAAGAAAACAGTATCGTATATATATATATATATATATATATAACAAGATTTCAGCATAAACACGTGAAAGAAAAATCAACGTATAAACCGCTGTTACAAATCAGAAAAAAGCTTAAGATCTTTCAACCGTAACAAGCGGTCTTCTTAGAGTCATATCTCAACTGAAACCAAAGATGTAGAAACATCTGATGCTAGGGTGAGAAGAGTGAGTGAAAAGACAGGCATTTTAAAGGGTGTAAAGTGCAGGAAAGGACAAGAGTCCGGGGAGAGATGTTAGAGTAAACAAAGGAGTACAGGAAGAAATATGTAAAAATGCCTAATCTAGGAGAGTAACAGCTAACAGATAGTTTTTTTACTGTTTCTTCCTGTACTCTTTTCTTTATTTTGACACTCTTCCCGGTCCGTTGACCTTTCCTGCACTTTACACCCTTGATATAATAACTCTTTTGCCTTCCTCTATTCTCAACCCATTGAGTTTAATTTTTGAGCAGTTAATACCATTTATACACAAAAATTACTTTCAAAATTATTTTCCATTATTTGCAACAGCAAAAAATCGATGAAAACCCAAACACTCTTCAAAATTTCGTTAACTTCATCCAGCATCTTACATAAAATCAAGAAATGCTGTATAGTCAAAACTGTGAACATATGATCATGTCGAGTGTACTAATGCAACAGTAAAAAAATGAAAGTTAGGGTGTACAGAGTACATGAAATTGAAAAAGTCGCCTTACTTTTTGATCACGTCTCGTCAAGGCTTTGTGATGATTAGCTGCACTGTTATCTCACTATTTGTTGAAAGAGGGAATAGGGAGGAACACTGAAGTTGAAATATTATACAAGAAAATGTTTAACTTCAAGACTAAAATGATATAACTCGGAGAACCGACACATACTTCAAGTTTTCATCTATGGATGATGACATGTTTTATTATTGGATGCCGGATATGTTGCTTGTACATGACAGAGTAACATGCCTTCATCTGTCTCTGTCTGTAAAGATTAGTCGATCGATACAGTGTTACACAACTGACAGTAATGACTGTTTTAATAGACATTGTTAATCATTCCAATTACACATTAATCATTCATGAACAGACGAATTACTCGTCTGCAAAAGGCACCCATCTCTTTTACTTCTTAAAGCAGAAAACTTAGACCCTTTCTTCCTAACTCCTTAATTACGTCCCAACAATGAATAATTCACAACAATCTGTACTAAAGAGACTCTGACTTAATAAATATTTCACCCAATTCTGCCCGTGTCCTTTTAAACAAAAAGCCTCAATTTTCTTTCAAAAACTTGTATTATTCTCGTTTAAATTATATAATTTCCTCTTCGTTTATCCATTTGTCATTAATTTAAGAATATTCTATTTTTTTCTTTTTACGGAAAAAAAATTAGAATAAAATCACTACATTTATGAAAACTTAAAACACTGAAATGGTGAAATAAATTATTAAAACCTTTTAAAAAGATAGAATGAACTCGAAATTATTTTATTTTAACATTAAAATCAAGTATAAATATTGCGCATTGCTAAGAAAAGATATTAAAGTGGACTACACTCAACTTTTTTTGTAATTAAAATGATAATGTCAAACTAGTTGGATATTATATGATAATCAGTTTAGTATTGGTTTTGCAATGATGTGACTATCGTGTAGAGGTATTTGACAAATTATTGTTATTTCTTAGTGCGTGGGATTCATCGAGTTCATGTTCACCGTAGCTATATCTGGCGTTGTTATGCTTAATTGTGTTATCTTTAAAATAGTTTAGATATTCAATTCTTTAAAGAACATAATGGCTCTTCATAGAGGAGTATCTCTCACTTCTATTAGTTTTATGACTTGCCAATAAATATCCATCCTCATATACCCCATTGCCTACCATTCATGTAAGTTTTGTTTAAATCATTCGATCATTTCATAAATATTAGACCCGTGTTTGCATGCTCGGCTATTTTTTTCCGTTAAAAAATAATTAATTATAGTAATATAACTTATAGTACTCATAAGAATTACTTCCCCAAGTTAACTCACCCGTACTTCATTGTCAACTTTTCCAGAGTTTTTAAGTACTTATTACTATTTTTTACACGAAATTAATACAAACTCTTTCCTCTATTATTTTCAATAACACAAAATTACCGAACACGCAAACACGCGTCTAACCTTATCCAGCATATCACATAAAAACGACAAATGCTGTGCAGTCGAAACTATGAACATATGGTCGTGGCGAGTGTACCAACACAAAAACAAAAACGTTAAAATTAGGGTGTTTGAAATTCAAAACGTCACCTTAGTTTTCTATCACACTTCATAATTTCTTCTTATTGAGAAAGATATAGAGATAGTTCCTGCTGAATATGTATCAAAATATTTATTAGTGAACGTAAAAATATTTGATTTCAAAATTTTTGACGGATTTACATGTTTTGAGGTCCCTAAAGTCGTTTTATGACATTTTTTCGTATGTCTGTGTAAGTGTGGGTGGGTGGGTGTACATCTAAAAACTTGTCTAAACGCTGCACATCACACTATTTTATCGATAAAAGTAATATTTTACATAAAGATGGACCTCATGTTGTAGATTAACCCTATTGTTTAGCTGCATTTATGCATAATTGAAAAATTTCTTTTTTTTTGTTGTAATGTGTTTTTAGAGATATTTTTGCTCATAAACTACTAATTATAGAGTTTTGAAAATTTTACATTATCATGGAAACAACAAAAGCAATAACTAAAAAATTCTTAGATTTTTTAAGAAATATTTTTTTAAAAATGTAAAGATTTTAACTTATGATTCAATCTGAAAGCTTGTGAAGATGATAGAAGCCATACCGCTAGACGGATCAAAATAATATTATACCTAAAAATGAAGCATTATATGTGGGATGAGTTGAGGTAATTTATTGTCAAGATTACATTACTAAAAAGGGCGTTGTAATAGTACATATTCCATTTTTCAGAAAATCTTTTTTTTTACGCTAACGACTGATTACAGACAAAGAAATTTTGCCAAAAAAGTGATCAAGAAATTAGCGATTTACAAAAAAAAGTAGTGATATTTTAATTACCGTAAGGTGTAATATAAGTGTAAAAACTGAATATTCATCCTTGACTAATTAATCACTTGCTATACTTGGCATAGTATATTGGTAACTCCGAGTTTGAATTTTTTTAAGCAAATCGACTGAAACAATTGATGTTTAGAAGTATAATGAAAAAAATTGAAATGATTTAATGACTTATATGAGATATAAGAAGAAAAATATTCTTATGTGCAAAATATCAGCGCCAATGAACATATAATTTTTTATGCTTTCCTTGGTGTGATGGATTTGTCTAATAAAATTCTCTAATAAATCTGCATATTGCACCATTCATCAAAACTTAATAGTAGATGTAGATTTTCTTATGTTTGTGAATCAAATTATCTTAAGGACTCTTTCGCTGTATAGAAGAGCTACTTTGTTAAATATACTTAATGGGTTAGTTTCACTGAGGTTAATAATATTAGAATTAGTAACAATACATTCCGTCATAACTCGTTAAGTCTCTGAAAAGCTCGACCGGTTTCGGTTCCGTCTGGATCCCATCTTCAAGAGCACCTAACTGACTGTGAATGTTGTTTTCCTATAACCTACCTATATATTATTATTACTAATTCTAATAAAGCTATTTTGTTGTTGAAAAATATTTAGCTTATTTTGCTATTCTAGTCTAATATTATCTAATAGGTAATAAGAATATTAAAATTATGTTATCTGTATATTATAGCCATATACTCTATGGATCCATCTTTTATATTGAGTTTTTTTTGTTTAGTGTTTTTAATGTGATCTATGTTTTGTATGTTTATCTGGCTATAGGGATAAACAAGTTGTAATATTCTATTTCGATAAAGATCTTTCAACCACTTTTACCTTTTATTTTATAAAAAAATGAACAGTCCATAAAAATAAGAGTACATAAAGAAAACTACGTTTTCTAAAAATATTTATTTATATTAAAGAGGATTGCTAATTCTTTGGTGTAGGATTTAAGGAGTAATTCAACTGAATAATGCATATTTAAGTGTTTTGAAGGAATTATGATTTTAATAATTTTAAAGAAATGAAGCCAGAGGGAGTGAAGCCTTTCAAGGTTTGGGGTCTCGTCTGAGAGGATTAGAGGCAGCTTATGGCTGATTACCTGGTGTGTCTCCCCTGTAAGCCTCTCATTCACAGCCTCACTCCACATCTCTCTTTCTCCCTCTCCCTCTCTCTCACTCTATTTTCTCTCTCTGTAATTGCATTCTCTCCTTCTCTTTTCTCCTTCTTTCCCTTTTTGTGGTCTCCTTTTCTCTCATTCTTCTCTTTCCTCTTACTTCCACTCTTTAACTCTCTTTCCACCTCTGTAACTTTAAAAATCTCCCTCTCTCTCTCTCTCTCTCTCTCTCTCAATCAATCCTGATCACTCTCTTTGTCTATCTGAAGTTCTATCTCAATGTCAAAGTACTTCAGAAGTTTTACATTTTTACATTAAATGTGTCGTAAGCTATTATGATTATAAAACGCCAATGATTTATTCTGAAAGGTTTTAATCAAAATAAAAGATGTTTTCTACTTCATGCTCAAGGATGTTAAACATGAGCACTGTTGGCATACGACTCACATCAAGTCAATAGTTAATTCTCACCAATTCCGTTCCAGCATCGATTATCACACCTTCTGTTATTCGGGTTTTCAGTTTATCCTCGTCTTTTGAAAAGAAATGAACATAAATCAGTCCTTTCACAAACCCTCATAAAGCAAATTAAAGTATGTGATATCTAAAAACACTAGTTGCCTGAGAATGAAACGCAATAATTCATTTTTATAACAGCGTTGTGTTCAAATAGGATCTGATCCTTGGACTGAAATGCGTCAGTCTCTTCAAAAAAGAAGTCATTATTCATTAACCAATTTTCCAGCATGTCAAAGCAAGCGTCACCCCTGACTATTGTCCCTTTAAATAGAATGACCCTTAGACAGCTTTCTTGGATACAGTACGAAAGACGGTTATATTTGGAGAGTATCGGTGATGATGGGATATAAAGGTTCTTAATAGATCAAAGCAAGTGTCACCCCTGACTATCGTCCCTTTAAATAGAATGACCCTTAGACAGCTTTCTTGGATACAGTACGAAAGACGGTTATATTTGGAGAGTATCGGTGATGATGGGATATAAAGGTTCTTAATAGATCAAAGCAAGTGTCACCCCTGACTATCGTCCCTTTAAATAGAATGACCCTTAGACAGCTTTCTTGGATACAGTACGAAAAACGGTTATATTTGGAGAGTATCGGTGATGATGGGATATAAAGGTTCTTAATAGATCAAAGCAAGTGTCACCCTGACTATTGTCCCTTTAAATAGAATGACCCTTAGACAGCTTTCTTGGATACAGTACGAAAGACGGTTATATTTGGAGAGTATCGGTGATGATGGGATATAAAGGTTCTTAATAGATCAAAGCAAGTGTCACCCCTGACTATTGTCCCTTTAAATAGAATGACCCTTAGAGAGCTTTCTTGGATACAGTACGAAAGACGGTTATATTTGGAGAGTATCGGTAATGATGGGATGTAAAGGTTCTTAATAGATCAAAGCAAGTGTCACCCCTGACTATTGTCCCTTTTAATAGAATGACCCTTAGACAGCTTTCTTGGATACAGTACGAAAGACGGTTATATTTGGAGAGTATCGGTGATGATGGGATGTAAAGGTTCTTAATAGATCAAAGCAAGTGTCACCCCTGACTATTGTCCCTTTAAATAGAATGACCCTTAGACAGCTTTCTTGGATACAGTACGAAAGACGGTTATATTTGGAGAGTATCGGTGATGATGGGATATAAAGGTTCTTAATAGATCAAAGCAAGTGTCACCCCTGACTATTGTCCCTTTAAATAGAATGACCCTTAGACAGCTTTCTTGGATACAGTACGAAAGACGGTTATATTTGGAGAGTATCGGTGATGATGGGATATAAAGGTTCTTAATAGATCAAAGCAAGTGTCACCCCTGACTATTGTCCCTTTAAATAGAATGACCCTTAGACAGCTTTCTTGGATACAGTACGAAAGACGGTTATATTTGGAGAGTATCGGTTGATGATGGGATATAAAGGTCTTTCTTAATAGATCAAAGCAAGTGTCACCCCTGACTATTGTCCCTTTAAATAGAATGACCCTTAGACAGCTTTCTTGGATACAGTACGAAAGACGGTTATATTTGGAGAGTATCGGTGATGATGGGATATAAAGGTTCTTAATAGATCAAAGCAAGTGTCACCCCTGACTATTGTCCCTTTAAATAGAATGACCCTTAGACAGCTTTCTTGGATACAGTACGAAAGACGGTTATATTTGGAGAGTATCGGTGATGATGGGATATAAAGGTTCTTAATAGATCAAAGCAAGTGTCACCCCTGACTATTGTCCCTTTAAATAGAATGACCCTTAGACAGCTTTCTTGGATACAGTACGAAAGACGGTTATATTTGGAGAGTATCGGTGATGATGGGATATAAAGGTTCTTAATAGATCAAAGCAAGTGTCACCCCTGACTATTGTCCCTTTAAATAGAATGACCCTTAGACAGCTTTCTTGGATACAGTACGAAAGACGGTTATATTTGGAGAGTATCGGTGATGATGGGATATAAAGGTTCTTAATAGATCAAAGCAAGTGTCACCCCTGACTATTGTCCCTTTAAATAGAATGACCCTTAGAGAGCTTTCTTGGATACAGTACGAAAGACGGTTATATTTGGAGAGTATCGGTGATGATGGGATATAAAGGTTCTTAATAGATCAAAGCAAGTGTCACCCCTGACTATTGTCCCTTTAAATAGAATGACCCTTAGACAGCTTTCTTGGATACAGTACGAAAGACGGTTATATTTGGAGAGTATCGGTGATGATGGGATATAAAGGTTCTTAATAGATCAAGCAAGTGTCACCCCTGACTATTGTCCCTTTAAATAGAATGACCCTTAGACAGCTTTCTTGGATACAGTACGAAAGACGGTTATATTTGGAGAGTATCGGTGATGATGGGATATAAAGGTTCTTAATAGATCAAAGCAAGTGTCACCCCTGACTATTGTCCCTTTAAATAGAATGACCCTTAGAGAGCTTTCTTGGATACAGTACGAAAGACGGTTATATTTGGAGAGTATCGGTAATGATGGGATGTAAAGGTTCTTAATAGATCAAAGCAAGTGTCACCCCTGACTATTGTCCCTTTAAATAGAATGACCCTTAGACAGCTTTCTTGGATACAGTACGAAAGACGGTTATATTTGGAGAGTATCGGTGATGATGGGATGTAAAGGTTCTTAATAGATCAAAGCAAGTGTCACCCCTGACTATTGTCCCTTTAAATAGAATGACCCTTAGACAGCTTTCTTGGATACAGTACGAAAGACGGTTATATTTGGAGAGTATCGGTAATGATGGGATGTAAAGGTTCTTAATAGATCAAAGCAAGTGTCACCCCTGACTATTGTCCCTTTAAATAGAATGACCCTTAGACAGCTTTCTTGGATACAGTACGAAAGACGGTTATATTTGGAGAGTATCGGTGATGATGGGATGTAAAGGTTCTTAATAGATCAAAGCAAGTGTCACCCTGACTATTGTCCCTTTAAATAGAATGACCCTTAGACAGCTTTCTTGGATACAGTACGAAAGACGGTTATATTTGGAGAGTATCGGTGATGATGGGATGTAAAGGTTCTTAATAGATCAAAGCAAGTGTCACCCCTGACTATTGTCCCTTTAAATAGAATGACCCTTAGACAGCTTTCTTGGATACAGTACGAAAGACGGTTATATTTGGAGAGTATCGGTGATGATGGGATATAAAGGTTCTTAATAGATCAAAGCAAGTGTCACCCCTGACTATTGTCCCTTTAAATAGAATGACCCTTAGACAGCTTTCTTGGATACAGTACGAAAGACGGTTATATTTGGAGAGTATCGGTGATGATGGGATGTAAAGGTTCTTAATAGATCAAAGCAAGTGCCATTCATCTATTTTCATCTTAGTTTAGCACTGTCTTCTGTCACTCCCTACCTCTTCTTCCATCATCTTCGCATACTCTCAATATTTAAGTTATATTCTTCTTTTATCTTCTTCTTCCGTTCTCTTTCTCTCTCTACCTCTCGCTCCTTTATCTCCCTATCCCCCTCTTTATCTATCTTTCGCCCTCTCTCTCTCTCTCTTACTCTCTCTTTGTTTGTCCTTTTTACAAATTTAAGTCTTTTTCATTCTCTTCTTTTTCATTAAGCTACTTTTTCTATCAAATTCTCCATTAGATCTATTTTGAATTTTTTTTTGTTTATTTATTTCCTCTGTCAATCGATATTTCTGCATCCCTTTTCTTCACACTTGCTGAATGTTTTTGTTATATTCTTGTTTTATTTCTTTCCCTATCTTACTCTCTCTATTTATGTGTATATGTGTTTGTGAGTGAGTGATTATATCTGTTTGTTTGTCACATTCACTCTCACTGATTTATTTATTCTACCACTCAGTAATTCTGTCTCTCTCTTCTCTACACTATCTCTATTCTTATTTTGTATTCTTCCTTTATCATGTTATCTCACTCACTCATCATCATCACTCTGTCTCATGCTTCATCTTTATATATCTCTCTCTTTCTTTTTTTCTTCTGTCTCTCTGCCCATTTTCTTCATACTCTCCCAATACTTTTCTTATTTTCTTCCTTTATCCTTCTCCTTTTATTTGTTTTAACTACTTTTCTTTTGCTTTCTTGATTTATTACGAATTATCTTATCACCACTACTTGTATCAAAATTTTTCATCAAAAGAACGTATTCACAATCTTTTTTTATCCATAGCGTCTGCGAAAGTCAAGAACAAAGCAGATTTTTGTTTATTTGTCAGAGATGTCAAGGAAGATTAGCCTATTAAAGTCAAGTTAAATTTGAAGTCAAGTTTATTGTTGACTTTGTGAACAGACTCAAGGCTTCAAACTGACTTTCAGGTAAACTTCCAATCTAAGCACATTATAGACTTATTAGTGGCCTTCAACTTTCTTTGGTAAATATTATCATTTGATTTTCCTTTATATAATTAACGAACTTCGTTAAACATAATAATTTAAACTCTCAGTTTTTAGTTTTGTATTTGTTTCCACTTTGACCCATATAACGTTTATTATACTTTGACCATTTACTGTCATGTAATAACTTTTAAGGAGCTCAGTTACAGTAGCAATTCCATTTTTTCTTTTGTTTGTTTTAAAGGAATGTTATGTAAGACTACTGTTTTGTAGTCTTAGACGTGTACCTGTGTATTTCGACCAACAACCAAGTACTACGATGCTCGTTGTAATTAGTAGTTCTAGGTCAAAGATCTACTACTGATGACGTCCTTTTCTATTGTAAGTAAGAGGGACTTTAAATGTTGATGTTCATCGATTTTCAGAAGATGGGGTCATTTATCGAGCCTTATAGGGTTTGGAGGGAAATTGAATGTTCAAAGTACGAGGAAACTTGTTAAAGTTTATAGGGTTTGGAATCATATGAAGTGGTCAGAAGATGGGGTGTTTTGATGAAATTTATAGTTTGGAGTCAGATAAGATGATCTGAAGATGAGGTCATTTGTTGAGTATAATAGGGTTTACAAAGATTAATTACTTTGTTGGTAGTACAACTTCAAACCACTCTCAATCTTTTACAATTTAAATTTCTGTTTTAAGTTATATTTAAATATATATAATTTTTGTTTCAGTTTAAAAAATAGTTGTTTGTTCAAACTAGAAAATATGAACTTTGTTTAATTAGTTCTCCAGTTTAATTTGAAAAGTTTATATTATAGTTGAAGTATTATTCTTCAAGTTTTATGATAAGGAGTCAGTAAAATTAAAACTGCAAGAATTCTTTTTAGAGTTGTATCTGAAACACCCATATCTGAGAAAAATAAATGGCATATTAATCACTAGAGATTTTTAAATAAAACCAATTAAACTAACGAACACGTTATATTCTATATGACTTCCAAACTGATTTTTTAGATAGCCATAAATATTTCAGGAACACAATTTATCACTTGAAGTATTTAGTAAACCACATAAGAACCGTCTAAATTATTGGTTTCACGATCATATGATATATCTAATTTAATATTGATTAACTATATTAACTATTTTTGAGTAATTTATATACTAAATTAATAAGATTACCATACTAATTTCCTTATGCTTATTTTAGCATAGATGATCAAATCATTGATCATTAGTGTAATTTCTATTCTCATTGCACCAAATTCACACTATTCAAATTATCCAAAGTGCTAAACAACAGAGGTTTCAGTGAAGACTTTAGTAAAGACAGCGGTTTTTGTAGAAAAATTTCTAAAAATTTGAAAAAAGTTTTATCAAATATGTGTAATATTAATATCTACTTTGCTTTTCTGTTTCATAGCTACTGATAATTTAAATACGAAATTAGTAATCGATTCTTCAGACTGCACACACAACAAATGCACACACGCATACACACATACACGCATGTTTCATGCCTTAGTAAGAAACATTTATGATGCCTATCATCTCCAATGGAATTCCTCTCAGTATTGTGAATATTAAGTTAACTTGACACGTCTTCTTATTGATGATATCATCTTTCTTTGTACTAGTCATGAGAGATGTATTCAAAGCAAATTTATAATTAAAATGGATGATATTTCATGAATCTTCTACATCTGCTGATAAAAGAGCGACCTCTATTGTTGAGATACATATGAAAAGCGATTCTTTCCATTATACCACTTTAAACATTTAAAGGAAACGAACCCCTTCTTTTGGCACACAATGACTTGGCAATTTCATAATACTCTCTCTCTCTCTCTCTCTCCGTGTCTCTTCTTCTGTCTGTGCTTTTCCAAATTGATTTACCTCCTTTGTTCATTTGTCATTTCTACCATCTTCAAAGTCAGTTTCCCCTCTTTACTCCTTTAATATATTACAAATTCTTTATATCAACTGTGGCACTAATCTTTATTTTAATTCAAATACAGTAATGGTTTGACTGATTTGATTAACTAATAGGGTCAGAATAGTAAGTAATCATTTGGTTAAGCCATAAAAAGATGAACGCCATCGAACATACAGTTAATTGTATCAGGAAATTATTTCCACGTGACTTGATCAACCAGTACATAATAAGGCAATGAAGGAAACTTTTGAACTAATTCGGGTGATTTTTCCAAATAGTTGTTATTGTTAAAAGAACTGTTGACCCTTTTCCAAGGGTTGAAACATAAATTTTTTTAAAAGTTTAAAGCAAAAATTTTTTGTTTGTTTTGATACACACTTAGTAGACACATTTCTGTTATTCAACATGAATTCAATGTTTTTACCTATTACTTTTGACTTGTCAGCTTTTTGTAATTTTTATAGTATTATTGTTTATAAGTTTAAGAAAAGAGTTGATAAAAATTCTAGGCACACAAACGACATTGCTACTTTTTAAAGTTCGTAAACCATTCCTTTTAAAATATTTAAATTATCAACATTATGTCATTTTATGTCATTATGTCTGTATTATGTCATTTTTCAGCATTATAAAGACCTTTAGCCACCTAAACATAATTAAAGTTTCTATTCATAGGAAAAAGGATTAAAAATTATCCTAACGCTGTTACTTTATTATTATCTAATACTTTGTTTGACAAATTAAGAACTAACTTTTTATTTTTATTTAAATTTTGTTGTCTTTTCTCGATTGACGCCTTAAGATTTATATTATGTAACTTGTACATACCACTGAGCATACCATAAACAAAATCATTGGAATGAGCTGACTAAGGTAATTTATCGTTCACATCAAATCACTAAATACTGATTTCAAGTCACTCCATCATTCATCAATATGTTTTCTTAGTAGCAATTATTACTATTAAGAGAACCTTAAATGTTAAAGAATTATGACAAATGTTAGAGAATCATTTCGCAATTAATGATTTAGATATTTAAATACTTTTAGATTTAGATTTATTTAAATACCTTTAGATTTAGATACTTTTTCATTTAAAATTTTTAATTTTAGATTAATTTGTGAATTAAATTAGACAAACAATTTTTTACTAGAGAAAATTTAAGGGAATACATAAATAAGAGTTGTTATTGCTCGTGGTTTCCATCGATAATAAGATTTCACAATAATCACGTCAAATAAAAATCAATTCCTGAAATCAAAAATTAAATCGTAAAAATTAAATTTGCTAGTGCAGAAAATAAAATTTGCAATAGGAGAAGAAAGATATTGTAATTTCCCTTCTTTGATGCCGTTATGAACTGATTGCCTAATGAGTTACGTTTTAGTAGAGCTGGAAAACCTAGTAATGTGAGAACTTACATCCATTTTTATTTCCTCCGTCTTCGAAGAGTTAAAATATCGGTTTTCAAACATATGGTTTTGAGGGGGTTAAAATTTAATTTCTTGGCGTTGAAATTAATAAATAACTTCTATTGTGGTTTGATCATTGATATATATATATATATATATACACTTCTTTGATGAAAATACGATCCGAAACGGACAAATACAGTTCAATGTACATAAAGAAACGTAGAGAAATTAAAAACACACACTTACAGTCTCTAATTTTTGGTTGAACCGTCTTCAAGAGAGATAAGAAAGGGAAACCAAGCGCACTGGTACAGAGACGGTTGGAGACCAACAATGTTGCCACCTACGCGCCCGGTCACAGAGAATAAGGTAGACAAGAATCTTATTATCATTTTATTTGTTTTTGTGTTTATTATTATTTTTCATATTGCTATTTTAATTTAATCTTAAATTGATTCTTTTCTATCTTATTCTCTGTGACCGGGCGCGTATGTGGCAACATTGTTGGTCTCCAACCGTCTCTGTACCAGTGCGCTTGGTTTCCCTTTCTTATCTCTACTGAAGACGGTTCAACCAAAAATTAGAGACTGTAAGTGTGTGTATTTAATTTCTCTACGTTTCTTTATGTACATTGAACTGTATATATATATATAAAAGCAACACATGTGTTGTTCCTCTAAAATCAACAAAATATTAATGGGTGTTAAAATACGTTCTTTAATGATCAACAGAATTCGGAATTAACAGATTTTAATTTAATTATTTTTGAATAATTAAAATAACTTAAATAATTTGTAAATTGAAAACTCACATAGTTTTGGAATTGGAACTGTAGCATAGTGGTATTTATAAAATCGCGTGTAAATGTTGTCATAAAATGTATATTGGTCGAACTCGTAAATCGTTAAAAAAGCACATCAAACAATACTAATAAAACGTAACTAGATCTGTACAAAATAGCTGCTTATTCTTGTATATAAATAATAAGAATCATGCTATAAATTGGAGAGAAGGTAAAGTGATCGTATATGAAAAATTGGTGTTATTAAAAAATATTGATTTGCTTTTGATTAAATTTAAAAGATCAAATACTTTAAACATTAGTAATGCTTTCTTACAGTCAGACTCAGTGCTTAGGAGGGCAATAGCTTTGTCTTCCAGGGTTGACAGCTAGCAGATAATTTGTTACTTATTTCATCCAGAACTCCCTTTTTTTACCCTGACTGGCCTTCTCGACCTTTTCTTCTCCTTTCTGCACTTTACACCCTTTAAAATACCTTTCTTGGCTCTCTCGCTCTCTCTTCATAAAAACACGCCAATTTCTTTTTCATCACTTTTCTCAGTATCAGTGAGACTCTGACAACGACTACTTCTTTTGGTTGAAAGACTTTAGTCATTACTTTTTATTATCTTATTGTGGTTTTGATGTTGAGATATATATATATATATATATATATATATATATATATAAAATTTAAATTACACAAAGCACGACACAGAAAAGAGAATACAAAGAAAACTTACAGAATTCAATATTTCGAACTGTTGTTCGCCATCAGGAGAGTAGACTAGTAGAGAGGACGAAGTGAGAGAGATCTCCCCACGTCGAAGAACGGAGCGCGAATGAAGAAATAAAGAGTCAACCGAAGAGAGCAGCACTAGCGTAAAAAAGGAGCTAGGCACTAAACGTCGGAGAACGGAGAAAGCAAAAAGAATAGATAAAATTATAAAATTAAAAATTATAAATTAAAAATTATAAAAAAGGAAATAATAATAAAAAAAAATAAATAAATAAATAAAATAAAAAATATATATAATAAAAAAAGGAAAAAAAATATATAATAAAAAAAATATGTATATATGAATATGAATATATAAGTTAAAAATAAAAGGAAAAACAAATAAAAGTTAACGCTTCTGATTTAAACCGGGACCTGATCGGGCCCCCAATAACCATATGTGGGCCTCCTCAGACGCTCTTAATGTCAAACTACGGTCATCAGTGGTCACTAGCTTAATGATTTGAACAGAAAAGCAGTCATTAAAAGAAAGGTTATGGCTGTTGGCATGGATAGCTACAGGAAGCTGTTTGCGCTGACCGACCGAAGCTCTATGGTTGTTCAAACGCTTATATATTATACGCTTATATATATATAGATATAAATATAATAAAAATACTAAACAGTCCAAACTGGACAGATAAATAACTGAAAAAAACAACACCTGTGTTGTTTTTTTTTTCATATATATATATATATATATATATATATATATATATATATATATATATATATATATCAATGATCAAACCACAATATGAAATTTGAAAACAAGAAATCATTCACATTTATTGTTTTCCCAAACAAGAATATCAAGAAAAACAAGTGAAATCTTTATATATATATATATATATATATATATATAAAATAAAATAAAATAAATTCAAAACGAAGGAACACAGAAAGACACAGACATAACTCACATCGATATTTCGACCATCGTCGTCATCAGGAGGTGTGAAGAGCGAAGAGTCCTGCAAGAAGGCAGGGCGGTGACTTAAATTTATTTTATTTAAAAAAGTCCGCTGGACCGTTTCTTTTAATTGTGGTATATATATATATATATATATATATATATATATATATATATATATATATATATATATAGAGAGAGAGAGAGAGAGAGAGAGAGAGAGAGTTCAATATAGACAAAGAGACAGAGAGAACTTAAATAACAGCCTTTTACAGTCTCTAATTTTCGGTTTGAACAGTCTTCAGAGGAGATAAGAGAGCGAACCCAAACGCACTGGTTAGAAACCAACAATGTTGTTGCATGCTCGCCCGGTCACAGAGGATAGGGTGAACAAGAATCAATTTATAATTAAAATAGGAAATATAAAAAAATAGTATTAAATAAATAAAAGATAAACTGAGGTTTGAACAGAGAATATCGTACATAAAACTTACAGAATAAGCTTTAATAAAAAATTGAATAGAATAAAATAAAACATAAAATACTATTGGGAATAGAAATAATATATTAAATAAAAAATTTAATAATTAAAACATAAAAGATAAAAACTGTATTAGAGAATAACATAAAACCTAAATACAATTACAAGGGACTAATTAAATGAAGCATTACCTCTTGGTATTAAGGCCAGGTGCACTACGCGCATTTCGCAACCAAATATGAGCTTCTTCAGAAGCTCGTAAAACACAGTCTCAGCATTCACGAACTTGAGACTGAAATAGCCGATTCTCCAAACTAAATTACTGCTAACAGAGTTTAACTGAAAAAAGGATCTGGTCAAGTGACATGTTAGACAACATTAATCAAAGAGATGTAAAAGAATATTTTAATTGTATTTTGTACATTTCCATATGTATATAAAAAATTGAATACAGTTTTAAGAACAGAAATAAATAAAGGCATTGTTATAGTATATAATTTTTCGTTAGAACCATCAACAGAATAGAAGAGTTTTTAACCAAACTGGAAACTAGAACAACCTTTATTGAAATTTATATATATAAATATATATATATATATATATTTTTTTTTTTTCCCAACACAGTAACCCTGCATCAGGACCGTATATTTACAAATTTACCGTATATATACATATAAAAAAGGTTTTAAATAAAGACGGAAACGTTGGAAATGAGAGTTTAATTATAACCTGAAGAAGTGACTAAGTCCCGATAAACTTTAGTTTTGTTTCTATTCCACGGTCGATACTTTTATCAATATTTATGTAATTGGGGATAATAATGAAAAATATTTTAAATAAAGAACGAAACGTTGGCAATGAGTGTTTAATTTGAACCTGAAGAACTGACCGAGTCCCGATAAACTTTAGTTTTGTTTCTATTCTACGGTCGATACTTTTATCAATATTTATATACATATGGTATATATCAATGTTCAAACCACAATATGAAAAGGGGAAAAAGACTAAGATCTTTCAACCGTAACAAGCGATCTTTGTCACAGTCAAAACACAGTTGTTTTCTATTGTTATTTCACGTGTTTAAGTGAAATCATGTTTTATATATATGTAATGCAATGGTATATCAGGACAAGGAAATAAGTTAAGAAAAAAATAAGAAAAAACATGATCTGCGAAATTGACTGCAAACGTTTTAGACAGGGCTATGATTTCATCAATACTATCTCAATTTGAATAAACTATTACTAATGTTTATTTGTTTTGATGTGTTTAGTTTAATTAATGGGGAGTCCATAATATTTAGAATTAGTAGTAATGCTGTTCGTCATACCTCGTAAAGTCTCAGAAAAGCTTGACCGATTTTGGGTCCGTCTGGATCCCATCTTCAAGAGCAACTCAAGAAAATCTTCTGAGTTGCTCTTGAAGATGGGATCCGGACGGACCCGAAACCGGTCGAGCTTTTCTGAGACTTTACGAGATATGACGGAGAGTATTACTACTAATTCTAATATTACTAACCTCAGTGGAATTAACCTATTATCCATAATATTTTTTAACAACATTGATCATTCATACTTGTTCATGTAGCTTCCCTACAGCTTCCATCACGATGTTCTTTATTTATAGACAAGAATAAGTCTGTATTTTTTGTACTCTATGTCTTATAAATTGATATTGTTTGATATGAAATTTTTATGATTATATATTAAATATGGATAATGTTTGACAGGCAATTTTTATGATGATTTCTTAAATATTGATGTAGTTTGACACGAAATTACGATTTATTTTTTGGATCTAGGAATATTTGATGACAACACTTATAAGAACTATTTAAATATACCTATACTTCTATTTTTTAGGGAATTTTTAAATCAATATATTAATTACATTATTACAAGTATAATTAACTATATTGAAGTCAACATTAAAGGAAATGCCTAAACTCTGATCCAGTGACTCCTGATATGGTAAACCTGTGATGTCTGAGATTAATTATGTTTCTGTTATTGCGTTAATGAACGCTTTTTTTTCAGCACGGTTTAAAACTATGTAAATATAAAAAGAGAGAGGTAAGCATTTTAATTAGACAGTTATACTAACAATGTTGTTAATTTTATCATTAAACAATGCAAATAAGCAAATTTTTGATGACCCTCATCCCTCATATGTTTAAAATAAGATGTTTCAACATTTTAGGAACAAGCAAAATAAATGTAGACTTAAGCAAGTATATTGGTGGGTCTTTCTAGATAAACTATAATGTAATACATTTGGGAATTTGGAAAGATAGTCATCTAACAAGAAATATTTACATTTACTTCTCCCTATTATGAATAGTTTTACAAAACAGGCAGCTTTCTTAATTATTTCATGATTAGAAATTATATATCGTCATTATTATCAAACCAACAATTTTCATTTGGTAGAACTGAGCTTAAAAATGTTTAAGTTTTGTAAATTTATTAATTATTTTTAAAAATATCGTGCATAAAAAACCACTCAGAAGGGTGGTAGAAGCCATTATCCATTTTAAAACCATATGTATGTTTGTATCATTATTTTTATACTTATGGTGACAATGATCCCCTTTCCCCATAATTAAGTTAATTTTATTCTAGTAGTAGAAGCTAAGAGAGAGAGAAATATTATATGAGCTCATTTTGAAAAAATCTTAAACGGCTCTTACAGATATATTAGTAAAATGCATCAAAATCAGTCGGTCTGTAATCTTCAGCAATACTGACTCTCTTTAATTAGCTATTTTTCAGCTATCTTTACAATTGTAAGATTTACATAGTTCAAACAAAATATCATTAAAATCGTGTCAACTAGCAACAGTATTCACAAATAAAGCCAAGCAATGTCTGCCTTGTATTGAATATAAATAATAAAAATCATCATATTTTTATGATTCTTCCGTTAGTGTTCTTCTTCAGGCTATGTGTAAGTAAATACCATATAGTGACTGATTGCACACTATAGAGATTCGCCATGAAGGAGAACATGACTTGTTTGAAACGTATTGTTTCCTCATAACATTTCTTCTGCTTTCATTTTCCTGGGGTCATGTCTGAACTATTTGTAGCATGTATATCTTTAATACTGTTCATTGAATATGGGTGGAAAATCTTGTGCACGCGAAGATTTTTGGAGAAGACACATCTTGTAGAAGATGTAATGCTGCAGTTCCGAGTTTGTTTCAGTCAATTCTCGTGAACAGTTCAAACTTTAATGAACTTGATCGTGATAAAATGTTGAACTCCCAATGCAGAATTGACATAATAGTGTGGTTAGCTAAGAATTATATTGGGTACCAATAAGAAAATGAACCACAATTTCCGACAGAGGCAAAACTAAACTGGACAGAGGCTAAAATAATAAAAGATCAATATTGTTAAGAAATACGACCAAAAAGTAAGGTAACTTTTTGAACTTCGCGCTCTCTGTAAACTTTAATTTCAAAATTTTATTTTAGTTGGAACATTCGTCCCAATCATATGTTTACAATTTTGACTACATAGAATGTATTGTTTTTATGTAAGAAGTTAAGGAAGTTAGACGCGTGTTTCTTTGCTCTAAATTTTTACTGTTCAAAATAGCGCAGCGCAGAGTTTGTATTAATTTTTGTGTATAAAAAATGGTATTAAGTGTTCAAAAAATCTTGAAATGTTGACAGTGCTGTACGGAGAGGCAATTTGAGCAGAAAAGGAATTTATAAGCGCGATAGGTTATTCTACAGTTCATTATTTTTTCAAAAGGAAAAACTTGCCAAGCACGCAAACACAAGTCTAATCTTTATGCTTCCCACATAAGAACTGCACATGCTATGTAGTTGAAACTGTGCACATTTGATGGTAACGAGTGTACCAACACAACAACAAAAATTTGAAATTTTTAAATACAGAGCGCGAAATTTAAAAAGTGTCATTACTTTTTGATCACACCTCGTATATATCGAGTTTTACGATATTGAATGTTGTAAACATTGGTTGTGGTTTATTTATATTAAATGAACATAATATATAAATAATATGTATTTAATAAAGATCAACAGTGCTGCTTATTTATGGCCCTGTTATTTAAGGGATGGTTCATTTTAAACCACATTGCATGTAATTAACTAATCTACGATGATGGTATGATACGATTCCACGTGAGTGATCATCACACAGTACTCTTCAGTGCCAGTAGGTGTTAGGTGGCAGTTAATTAGATTTGCAACTTGTGATTAAAGGACAGAGATCCATGCTACAGGTGGCAGAGACTCTATTGTGCCTACAGAGAACGGCGAGGTTAACAATTAAAAATCATTGTATCTTGTTAATTGATTTTTTATCTAAAAAAAGATAACTAATGAGGTTTTATTTTTGTGTTTCTTAAAACTTTCGTTTAATTCATTTTTATAAAAATGTTTATTACTTATAACTAGTGACTATAATAAAACATCCTGACATAAATTAAATACAATGTTCAAGATTCTAGTGACAGACTCAAGATAAATATTTATGTATATATATATAATTATATTATTTATAACATTTCAACGTAATTTAAGTGGTTATTAAATAAAAAAAATAATAAAAATCTTTTAGTATGTTACCAAAAATTGATAAGGTATGATTTCAGAAACCTTTTAACTACAGATGCTTGATAAAATGTGTACATGATAGTCACATAAATACACCATTAAACGGATTAAGTTCATTTGATATTATGTATATCTATAGATGAGCAAACCACAATATGAAATGGGAAAACAATACTAAGATCTTTCAACCATAACAAGCGGTTCCCGTCAGAGTCAAAAACACAACGGTATATCTATAGGAATTGAAGGGTCCAAGTTAGCTCAGTGGCTATGCGCTCGTCTCTGGGCTGGTATGTCCGAGGTTCGAATTCCACTCTACCCCTCTATTTATTCCCGTGTGAGGTGAATAAATCAGATCACTTTGTCCCTCGAAGAGGATGTCAAACAGTCGGCCCGGAGTTTGTACGATGGTCAGGTACTCGTTAATGATCCCTGCTCTAAACACACTTGAGATAGGAAAAATGTAGGTCTCCCAATGTAGAATCAATAGGAGATGCAATATTTTCTCGAGGAATCAGCATAAGAAGGCTGACTTTATCAGTTCTTCATCCCTCTACAAAAAAAGATCTATTATCAAGTTGAGTGTAGACCACTCTAAATTTTTGGTTTTCTTGTAAGCAGCATCTATTTTTAGGTTATTTTTCTTTCTACCCTATAGTTGATTACCTGATTCACTATTAGAAAAAATATGATCAAAGGTAAAATTTTCATAGAAAAAATGACATTTCTAATTTTTGATTACTATTATTTTTAACTGAGATTCAAGAGCCTAATTTTCTTCTTTATTATGAGCAATTAGTTACGTATAAATATAAATTTGTAAATAGCCATTCAGATTAAGAAGCAAGCAACTATATAATTCTTCCAGTTAACAATAGATACAGGGGAGGAATAGAGAATATTCAAGTCATATCCAATTATAACAATGATGAAATCAAACCAAACTCTTTCTTAAGATATTAATTTGGGTATTTTTTATTAACTACTTGGTGACTGAGCCGATACACGATATTTCTATCTGCCACAGAGTATCGTCGTTTGACACACAGCTATAGTTAACGATTTTTTTTTTTTATCCAGACTCGTTATTAAATCTTAACATAGAGATCCAAGCAGAAAATAAATATGTGTGGTATGAATTCAGATTTATTGAAAGAAAAATATTTTTTTCTCCTCATTTTTGAACCAGAGTTTATACTTGTAGGAAAGTAGGTTTAGGTATACAAAGTGTGATAAGAAAAGTAAGGTGACTTATTGAATTTTGCACGGTGTGTACACGATAATTTCAAAAATGTTTGTTGTACTGGTATACTCGTCACAATCATATGTTCACAGTTTTTACTGTATAGCATATGATGCTTTTATGTGAGAGGTCAACGAGGTTAGATGCGTATTGAGGATTCGGTGATTTTTTTCTGTTGAAAATAATGATGTAGAAATTTGTGGTTAATTTTTGTGCAAAAAAATGTTATTAAGTGATCAAAAGCTCTTGAAATGACAGTGGGTGTTCGATGAGTTAACTTGAGCAAAAAAAAAAAAAAAAATGTTTATTACAGGAATAAGTTATTCCAGAGGTATTTATCGATCAGGCAAACACGAGTGTAATCTTTATACCTTTTACGTAACAACAACACGTGCTATACGCTCAAGACAATACATGAAGAGAAAATTTTGAAATTATTATGTATAAAGCGCGTGAAATTCAAATAGTATGCTTACTTTTTCATGACACTTCGTACCTATAGGTATACTATACGCATAGGTCTTATATAGGTATCTACAGAATATACTATCCCTTTTAGAATCTTATGGTTGATCCACTTTTACCATTTGATATATATTATCAAAGAGTAAAAGTGTAGCTTCCTTTTGATTTGGCACAATTTAGTCATGGATGGCCGACTTCAGGGATGTCAAACTCATTTTGGTCTGGGGGTTGAATGCAGCTTAATCTGGTCTCAAGTGGGCCGGATCAGTAATTCATTCCAAAATTACATACAACTAATAGTAAGTCACCTTTACTAATATAAGCCACAGTGTTGCATTCATGTTAGTTATCTGAGAGTGATAATATTTGGGACTCTAGGAGACAATATAAAACTACAGGTTTAAAGAAAATTAGAGTAAACTCATTCTTTTTTTTTTATAATAATGCAGATTAATATAAAGTCTGAGATTTGGTAATCTCAACCAAATGCAGATTATTTGGTACGTCTTCCCTGGGCCGTACCAAACTCCTGGGTTGGCTGGATCCGGCCCAGAGGCCGTACGTTTGACACCCCTGGCCTACATTATCCAATTAGACAAAAGGCTGTGATGTCACCCATCCAAGTAATAATACCCAAAAAGTTGCTTAACTTGAGTAATCGAACGGTAACCAGTGTGTTTAACATGAATATGGTTGTTGGCAAAGAAAGAAGGGTTCTTTGGCTGATTTAAATACACCACTTGCAGGTGCTTTCCTTATGAATTATAGCCAGTGCCCTGGGCATTTACTGTCTCAAACAGACAGTAGTCGACATACAGTAGGCATTGTAAACGCTTCGATCCCTTAGGAAATCATCTAATTCCTCACAACAAACCTTTCGTGACCGCTTTCTCTTCTTACTCGTAGTCCCACGTAATTGTATTATTATATCCCTTCCACGCTACCTTAATCAAATAATACGTCCCCAAACCACTTGTATTTTCCGATTATATTGCAAAAGTTTATTTCCTTCCATAAAAAAAACCGACGTTTATAATTTCAGTCTCAAAGTTAATAATAACTATTTCTTTTAGAATTTATCTCAATTATTATCGATCACCTGAAATAAATAAATAAAGTTACAAAAATTACAGTTTATAAAATTATTTTTTTTTTCTGTGTTAATTAAGTATTAATAATAAATTGAGTCCTTTATTAAAAATTATGACCAACTACAATTATAAAAATAAAGTTTTTATAACTACAGTTATATATTTTTGTGGGCCCTTTCAAATAACCAAGTAAGTCATGAAATATCTAAGTGACAGCTAATTTGATATCATGATATCTCTTTTGTTTGCAAAAATTTTACTGGATTAGTTTAACAGTGGAAAGGAAACTAAATATTTAGTTGATATTTAATTCAATAAAAGTATCAAATATTAGTAAATTGTTAATGTATCGAAGTCGCGTTTTTAGCACTATTAAAGAATGAATTAAAGAAGTATAAATCGTGAATGTTTTTGAAAATAAAACAAAATATTTCTAATAACACAATAAGTGGGAAGTGTGCAGTTGAATTTATATTTCATTGCAAGTATTAAAATTTTCTTTTGAGCGAAAACTGCTCTAATAAGTTTTATTCTTCCGGCACTAATGAAAGTCTTAGTACATCTCTTCTGTGGAGTCAGCTCTATGAACATGACAAATATTTGAGAGGCTCACACTCCCTCAGAAAATTAAAGAACTGCAGGGGTAGCGCTCAGATCCCCCCCTCCCTCAAGAGTCTTTTTTCTTCAGAGTCCTCACTTAAATATAATATTTTTCATTCAGAGTTCAGGTGTTCTGGTTGTGGCGACCCCTTTGGAAGCCCTAGAGGCCATTTCCAAGCTTGTCTGAGCCCTAGCCCGGGGTACAGGGCACTTTCCTTTCCGGGAGGGGACGACCTGGGTCCCTGACCAGTATGGTTGTCCTTAAACTCTTCAGCTTGTAGGTGCTGGCCAGTTCAGTTATGAAAATTAAAGTGATGTAACAAGGCAACACTTTAACTTCCATTATGGTGGAGGTATTTTTTAAAAATACAAAAAAAATAATCTAGCTGAGATAAAAATGGCAAAATAGATTAAAATCAACCTTTAAGAAATAGATAAAATGGTTATATCATATAAATAAGATATAGGGGTTTTAGAATAGCCAGAGTTAATATTTACCAGTCTGGAGATATATGTTTTTAAGATCATCTGAAAGCTATAAAAAGCTCTGTGGGTCTATAGAAACAAATATCTTGAATTAGATATATCGAAACATTGAAGAAGAAGTATGCAGCAAATGAAGATGGACTTGATAGTGGCCATTGGAGGGCAACAATGCAGTGAACAGGTTATCTTCTACTTGCTTGCAGATTGGACACACCAGTCCTTTTCTAGACGATAAATTCTATTTCTGGATAATTCTTTGTAAATAACGACCTGAGTGGAGCAATTATTCTTCTATCTAGCATTTTTATTGCTCCCCACTGGAATAACCTTGTATTGCAGCCTCTACTGCTATTGATCTCAATAGTGAAGGGATTTTGATAAAGTTGAATTGCTTTTGATAATATATTGCAGGTGTGGTGTTGTGTTTCAATTCCGTTTAAATTATTTATTTCACAGCCGTTTGGTTTGTTTTGTCATTTACTAGCCCGTTGAACATTAAATGTTTACATTAATGTGCTAATACCATTGTAGGCCACAATTTTTTTTTTTTCGGTTAAGACTTAAATACCAAACTTTTCTTGGTTCCCACCCAAAGATCCAATCAACCAATACTCCTTCTACCACAAAGCCTTTTATTGTTTTCCTCCTTTAGCCACCCAGAAGAATTTAAAATAATTTTAAGTAAGCATTTTTTATAGTTGTATATTCATTTTATTTTATCTTTTATATTCCTTGTAATATTTCAACAAAATTAGAAACACTTTCTGTACTAGTTGACAAGAACTCGTAAAAATTAGTTTTTTTTTCAAAATTAATACTGAGTTCTATGCATTTAAAACTGTCAATTAGATATTTTTTTAAGAGCAAAAAATACTTTTGTACAATTTTTCTTAAAAAATAAAAAAAAATTTACTTAAATCAATTTTTGAAAAGGTTTCAGTGTTTATTGTTAATATATACTAATCTAAAAATAGATGTGTATGTATACATATCTATAATATATAATATAGAAACGACCCAAAACGAACAAATAAATAATTGTTAAATAAGTAGTAACACATGAAAGAACGAAACACTCACTGAAACTTACATTAGAAACGGCAGTTCGTCATCAGGAAGACACTAGAAGAGCAGAGCAAGTACAACCTTCCTTACTGGAACTATCGTTCCTTTTCTTTTTTTCTTCTACTCTCTTTTTGATAACGAACTGCGGTTCGAAACATTGATTCCAGTAAGGGTCGTTCTAATAAGTGTTGCTACTTATTTAACAGTAGCTAATTAATAATAACTATATTTAATCAACAAAACGATCCACTAAAGACAACAAACGTTTCAAAATAAACCATACGTGCACAGTAAATACACAAATACGCTTATAGTCTAATTTTCGGTTTAATCATCATAAGGAGAGAAGAGAATGGGGCAATAAGCGCACTGGCGAAGGGACGGTTGGAGACCAACAGTGTTGTCACATGCGTGCTCAGTTCAAGAGAAGTAAGAAAAAAGAAACTATCAAAGTGGAGAACTGAAGAATGAAGTAATTAATGTGGCACAGTAAAAATAAATAAAAAGAGAATGAGGAACTATAAACATTATAAAATATAAAAATAACTTATATGTTAAAATTAATAACAACTTAAGCCGTATAAATAACAAAATAAAATGTTAAGTTAAAAATTATTTTTAACTTAAGTAGCCAGAACACAATAAAAATAAATAAAAAAAATAATTTTGATAAATAAAATAAAAAATAAAGAAAAAAATAAAATTTAAAAATGAAAAGTAACAATATAAAAATAGAAATTCATAAATATATGTTTTAATATGTTAAATATAAATATATATATATTGATAAAAGTATCGACCGTGGAATAGAAACAAAACTAAAGTTTATCGGAACTCGGTCAGTTCTTCAGGTTCAAATTAAACTCTCATTGTCAACGTTTCGGTCTTTATTTAAAACCTTTTTTTAATAAAGGTTAAAAAGGTTTTAAATAAAGACTGAAACGTTGGCAATGAGGTTTAATTTGAACCTGAAGAACTGACCGAGTCCCGATAAACTTTAGTTTTGTGTATAAATATAGGCAGTCGTTGTCAGTCTGCGGAGAGACTCGTTTCTATCTTCCTGATGACGAGGATATCAAAATATAGTAGAGCGTTTCTGTTTCATTTCGTAGTGTTCTTTGTGTCAATATGCTTTAAATATAAATATATATACATAAAACAATAAAATAAAAATTAACCCTTTTAAAGAACTTCATCCGTTTAAGTTTAGCCCTGGTGTACTAAGTACGCGTTGTACAATTTGAAGAATATTGCAAACTTAAAAGGAGAAAAAAGATGTATAAGAAAGAAGTTGGAATAGTTGAATTGAGAATGGGATTATGTTACAATGGAATATAAACGAAGCTGAAGCCTCTTTGCAAACTTTTCTCGTGCAGACTCCCTTCTCGCCTCCAACCTGAGTTTGCTTCTTAAATCTCTCCTTCTGTGCAAGACAAATTATTTTTTAAAGTGATTTATTTATTTATGTTCCTCATTTATGTTGTTTGATAAGTATTTTAAATTTGATTGTAATATTTGAATGAACAAGCATTGTGGCAATAACCATGCCTGATGTATAATAATCCAAACAACACATGTGTCCTAAAACCCTCTAGTAGGTTAGGTTAGGTTGCAGTGGCAGTCCCACAAGGGAACACACTTAGGCCGAGCATTGGCCCTTTGTGATTGATACCACACAATGAAGATTGATTCTATAGTGGGAGTCCTAAATTTTGCCTAACTCAAATGTATTTAGAGTAGGGATCTTTAACGAATAATAGTAGAATAGAATAATAGAATAATATTTGTATTTAAAGTATAAACTTTATACAAAGGAGTATTACATTGCTTCATAGTTTAAAATTCACATGCTAGTATTTTCAAGCCATAATATTATCAATAATAACGAAATACATAAAAAACAAAACAAATAAATTCTTAAATATACTGATATTTGAATATTTCTTAAAAGCTTTTCTTTTGTTTTCTCCTTTTTATTGTTCATTTAAAATAAAAGCTTAATTTTTAAAATATTTACAAAATAGTTAAAAAACTTTTTACAAAATAATTAAAATTTATAGCATAGTTGAAAACCTAATTACAAAATAGTTAAATATTACAAAATAGTAATTACAAAACTACTATTATTACTATTATTACTATTACTATTATTACTAATTACAAATAGTTTTTCTTTTTTTTTTTTTAATTTCCTTTTTCTTTTTATTATTCGTTTAAAATAAAAGCTCTAATTTTTTAAATATTTACAAAAAAGTAAAATATATTTGCAGCCTGCTTTTGTGTACAATTCCTAGGAGAGAGGCAAGGTTGGTTTCATCCGACCACTCGTTATTGAAAAAGCTGTGGGGTAAGAAGGCTTGCCGTTGAGGGCCATAGATAGGACATCCAATAGTATATGGGCCAAAGTCTCACATTCCTGCATATTACATATTGTACAGAGCTCCTCATTTTAATTTTATATAAATACCTCTGAACAAAGTGTAGGCTGTCACCGCCTGCTGTTCTTAATTGAGCTAAGTTCTTTGATAATTATATGTTAAATTGAGATCTGGATTTAAATAGCTAGTGTTTATGTGTTAAAACTGTTTATTATTCTATATAATTTACTGTAAGAAAGCTTTGTATTTATGGAAGTCCTGTAACTTAAGTTATTGGAGTAATTCTTGAGAATTGTGTTCCTTGACTCATTGCTGATCCTGCTTGTTAGAATATTTTGATTGTCAATAAACTTCAAAGAACTTTTAACTAAAACCCAATTCAATCTCGTCAGCTTGGTAGTACGGTATCCAGTAATGCAAGCCTCAAAGCAATCTTTAACGAATACCTGACATGTACAGGCTTGACCGACAGTTAACGTCCCTCCGAAAACGACGTGCCAATTTATTTCACCTCCCCGTAATAAATCCGAGGGCCAGGTAATCGAACCTCGGTTCCTATCAGTTCAGAGGCGAGCACGTAACCACTGAGCTAGCCTGGCCCCCTAACCCTCTTGTAAAACGAAGGCAATATCATTATACGTGTAGAAATAATTATTATCATGTTAATATAAAGCACAGTTTTTATTCCAACTGTTTTAAGCAAAAAAATGAACAACGCATTCTATCATTATTATTATAATTCCAGTCCATAATTTTGGCTCAATCAGTTAGATTAAATCAGTTAGTTATTATGGATGTGTCCAGAATAATATTGCTCAATTTCCTGATTTAGAAGTTTTTTAGTAACATAAAAGGGTCTTTAGTCAAAAAACAGTTGAACTAAAAATTATTAATAATAAAACCATTAAAATAAGCAGCTTTGATTGGAGTTCTTTGATATGATGAAATACAAAGGAATTAGGGAGTGAAGAGTTTGGAAAAGTTTACAGCCAAGGAAAAGTTAAAACATATTAGAATAAACTTTTGAGGATTTGAAAAAAAAAGACAATATAATTATGTTTCATTTAAATACAATTTTTTATAATAATTACCATTTAACTATACTACAACTACACACTACATTAATATAAGTGGACATTGTTGCCTGGAACACTTTTCACAATACCCCAATGTCTTAAGGATGGAATTGCAGACTGTATGATACAAGGTAGCTGGAACAACCGGGTCTAAGTACTTCTCTAAGGGCAACTTGATATTCATTCAAGAACTTATAAGCTCATGTTGAATTTACAATCCCCAAAGAAGTGTACAGGAGAACAGATATACACTAGTGTAAATTGACAATACAAATTAACCGCTCAAAAGAAGTTTTATATTCAAACTACGTGTTTCAAACACATTGTGTCATCATCAGGTAAACTTCCAATGGAAGGAGTAAAGGACAGACAACCGTTGAACGTTGACTCTTGTCAGACGTTCGATGGTTGTCGGTCCTCCACTCCTTCCTTTGAAAGTTTACCTGACGATTGCACAAAGTGTTTGAAACGCATAGTTTAAATAAAAAAAATCTTTTGTTGTGGAGACTTACCCATTTACTATGGGTAAATACCACACTTTGACAGATTGCATAACTTATGAGAACAGATATAGTCATAATGTACTCTAGTTTTATTTAACTGTGGCCTTCTCTTAAAACAAAAAAATATTAATAATAATGGTTATAAAAACATATGCTTTGATATTGCGTCTACATGACAGCCAGAAAAAAATAACAAAACTTCAATTGATGACAAGGACTTTTATATTATATATACTTACCATATACGAGGTGTGTAAATAAAGTAGTGAGACTGGCAACGTCGCTTTCGATCTGGCAACGCTGGAGACGCGTGGCCTTGAGTAGCGTCAGGTGCACGTGTGATGCGCCTCCAGTATGAATCTGAACTCGCCACAGTCATTTGTTTGTCCGTAGCGTTGGTTTTCGTGAAATGGTTTTTTCTTGAGCGTTTTAAAAATGAGTGACCTCAAAGTTGAGCAGCGGTGTGCAATCAAATTTTGCTTCAGGCTTGGACATAATGCAACCGAAACTTTTGAAAAACTTCAGGAGGCCTATGGAGAACGTGTTTTATCAAGGGCACAGGTTTTTCGGTGGTTTAAGGAATTTTCAGAAGGAAGAGAGTCGATTGAAGATGAACCACGAAGCGGAAGGCCTTCAAGTGCCAACACCGATGAAAATGTCAACAGAGTACGGAACCTTGTGCGTTCAGATCGACGCTTGACAGTCAGAATGATCGGGGAACAGTTGAATTTGAATCACACCTCCGTTCATCACATTTTGACCAATGAATTGGAGATGGGAAAAATTTGTGCGAAAATGGTTCCGAAAAACCTTTCCCAAGACCAAAAAGATCTCAGAAAGGGAAGGAGTTTTTGGCCAGTAAAAACATTCCTGTTGCTCCTCAGCCTCCTTATTCACCAGACTTGAGTCCTTGTGACTTTTTCCTCTTCCCGAGATTGAAAAATCACCTCAACGTAACTCATTTCGGGACACTACAAAACGTACAAACTGCTGTAACCGACCAGCTGAAGGCCATTCCAGAATCCGAGTTCCAGCAATGCTACAATGATTGGAAGGACCGTCTCCAGCGCTGTGTGGCTTCCGAAGGGAACTATTTTGAAGGTGACAATATCACATTGTAATTATATTTGAATAGAAAATTTAAAAAAAATCAGTCTCACTACTTTATTTATACACCTCGTAATAGAGTTGAGTGTAGGTAACTGCAATTTTTTTTATTTTCTTAAACTGTTCAATTAAAATTGTACTAATTTTTTAGTCCTGAAGATATATTTTGTAAAAAAGGTATCTTCAGTAATTGCTGTCATTTTGAGACTTCTTAGAGGAAGTCATTAGAGAGGTCTTTTTTATTTTAGAGATCTAAGAAATAAGATTTGTAAAGGACGAGGATTATGATTGGGCTAGTTTTTAGAGCTTTTTTTGTAAATCAATCACTCATTTGGTTTAGTTTTTTTTTTATTGCAATTCTTCTAGCGAAACGTTTACCAATCATTTTAATAATTGGTCCAGTTTTCTTTATTTTAGTGAGTGTTGCATGAAAATATTGCAGAAGTATGAAAGGTGGGGATTAATAATTTACGTCAATGTGATATTAATAATGGCATCGGGATTAGTTAATTACTATTAATTACCTGCCTTAATTAAACGGAATACAATAACAAAAGTACAATAAAAAAAGAATCTAAAGCAAAGATACACTTTTTATACAATTTCGTGATAAATATATGTGCCTTATATGTTAAGCACATTGTACATCTATGGTAAACTTTGAAAGAGTAATTACAAATACAAACACATAAGCTTTGGGGAAACACTGTACATACGCGTAGTTCATCAGATATCCGCAAGATAGCCCTTCTCTGTGCTCAAAACATCCAAGTAACTGAGTATCAGTTTTTATTTATTACTTCATATTTATATTATTGAAAATGCCACCAAACTTAGCTGATACCTGTTCCTTAACAATCCCTCAATTTTTCTTAATGACACGATCATTATTTCGTCTACACAATAAAGTATATCTTCTATAGTCGACATGTTTGGAATGACCAACATTTATCTTTAGAACGTGAATAACTTCTTGGGTGAATTTTCTTGTTTTTTATATATGCAAAGTGAAAACTGTGGGGGTTGGTTTTATATACCAACCTCTCGAAACCCTCTCGAGACTGACAACTCATTCTCAATTCAATGGCATGCAACTGAAATACTAAACCATCTCGATAAATGAAAACTGACAAACTAAAGAGAACATTACATACTGGCCTCACATTCATAGTAGCACCATGATAATTTATGTCAATAAGATATTAATAATGGCATTGGTATTGTTATTATTATTATTATTTGAGGGTGAATATTAAAAAAAACTATTGCACTTCCCCCTTCTGTACTAAAGTACCCCAGCAGTTAATTTCAACGCCTCCAAGAACTCCAAGCACTTTTGCTGGTTCTAGCAGTAAAAGTTGTTCTATGGTTTTGTTTACTCAAGGGGGTCACCTGGTACCCTTGAGGCTCCGTTCATAATACAGTAACCCCTGTATCATCCATCCTTCGGCACGGATAGCATAACACATTAGATTGGGGCTGAGATAAAAGGAGGGGATTTGAGGATTAGGAAAGCCCCTGATCGCCTTCTCCTCCTCTTTCGTTTGTCCCTGCATATAGCAGATTAACAGGGTAGCCTCGTGAAGGTCGAAAGTCGGAGTTGAGTGTTAGAGTCTATTAGAGGCGCATAGAAGAATTTTATTAAAATATAAATGATATAAACTAATATAATATTTCAAGACTCAACCAAAATGCAAGAACAAAGAATACAAAATTTATTAGAATACATTATTAAGACAATAAATTACTAAGACAAATCACGAAAAATGAAGGTATAACTAATATAGTAAATATCTGTTTACAAAGATATTAATAGTTGTTTTTTGAATGTTATTGGAAATTCAAACAATTTTTTATTCAGTTAAGTTTTCAGTTTTTAAGAACGTGTTAAAAAAATAATGGATACATTGTGATAGAGTTAGAAGTGTTGTGGCCCTGAGAAAACTTTTATATTACTAGATACACTTTTTAACAAAACTTTTTCCACTTAAGGGTATATCTAAGAGGTTACAAAAACTTTGGCATGCATGGAAAAGTTGAGGTGGAGAAAGAGAGAGAGAGTGTAAAAAAGACCAATAGTGACTAATTTAGTGCGCTCTCTCTCACATGTCAAGCCAAGAAAATGGAAATACTAAAGAATTTATCTCCCACTTTAAAATGCTAAATATCCAAAAATTGATTTAGACATGGAGACTGCATATTTGTTGTCAAATGGAAACAAATTTCTTAAACTTCCTATTTTGTAAGAGACAATCGAACATATTCTAGACAAAACAGTTTGAGAAACACTATCCTAAATGTTACTAACCAGTTCAAAATGAGACAAGGTGCCTGTTTCTCATACACTGACAAATCAAATACAGTGGAACCTCTACATACGAGCTACTCTACTTACGAGAAACTCGAGATACGAGAGGTCTTTCGAGCAAAAATCTTGCTCTACATACGAGAGGAAATCCAAGTTACGAGAATTTCCAGAAAGTGAAAGTGTTGCGATTCCAGCTAAAAGGGCAAAAGAAAGCGAAGAAAAGTAAAAACTGATACAGTAATGTTAAAAAGGAAAAAAAAGCAGAAAAAATGCATAAATAAATTAGTGCCGTAAAAAAATTTAGTTTTTATAAAGTTAACTTTAATGTTAAGTGGAAGTGCTCATAATAAATGCTAATAATAAACTCGCATTTTATTTCGTTAATATCATCTTATTTATCTTATTACTGTATTTTTATGTTCAGTCACTATTTGAATGTGTTTTTAGTAATCAGGAAGATGTGTTCATAGTCATTTAGGGTTAACTTGAATGATTTTGGGAGGCCGGGAACAAATTAATTGGTTTTCAGTTATTTCTTATGGGAAAAATTCGCTCTAGATACGAGAAATTCTAGATACGAGCACGATCCGGGAACGAATTAATCTCGTATGTAGAGGTTCCACTGTACGAGCAAACACAGGTTTCAACTATTGATACCATACAACGAGACTACACTGTATAAACGGGTCATTACCATCCCCGCGTAGCAGGTATAGTTACAATGCCGGTACTACATTGAACCAAGTAAACCAATTATTATAAAATAAAAGAAACCATACTATTTAAACTTTTAAGCGTTGTTGAAAAATGTCTTATATTATACCAATAATAATTAAGTTAAATCAATATAAATAAAAGAAAGATTTTGTCTGTATGTTGTTTAAAAATGACGCATTTTAAGTTATCTTTACGTTTTATACATTACAAAAACCAAATTTACCCTAACAAATTTACATTTACAAATTTACATTACAAAAACCAAATTTACCCTAAAAAAAATGCTGTTAGTATGTTTGTTTGTTCAACAATTTTGTCACAAGCAAAGTCAGCCACCATAAGCCAAAGCGAGCTGAAACTTTGACTCTAGATTTGTGTATGTCCAATATAAAATCTAATATTTCAATAGATTATAAAATCAACGTAGAAGCAGTGTTATGGATTTTTATTGTGTGTATACAGATATATAGGTAAAAATATACAGGTATTTTTACTGTAGTAAGTACTAGGTATTGTTAGTTGTTTTAATTTCATTTGAGTTTATCATGATTTTCTGGTTTTCAAAGAGTATGTCTTACTACTTCGTACTAAATAAGAAGTATGTCTAGAATAAAATCAAATTTAAGCTCAGTATTTAAAGCTGCAAAATGTAAAGAAACTTCAGATCTAATAAACTACAGTTATGGACTGTACTAATAATAATATTTTCTACTATTATATAGTTTTTAATAATATTTTGGAATACCACGTATCATCTCTTATTTTTTTTTGTAAAATCGTCAAAGACAGGCACGTTTGCTAGTATTTTATACATTAAGATATCTCAAGATCAGTTGATTCAGATACTTAGCTGGATTAAACTTATAATCGTCTTTATTTAGAAGGCTTTTAAAACAGGGGTTTCACGATATTTAAAATTATAATCCATGATGCCTATGCTTTTAATAGGGTCAAATCTGGAATTATTCACGATTAAATGTTTTACAAAGAGTGAGAAAAACCGGTTATTATCGTCTATTATTAATTGTCTGTATGAATTCTTTATGGTATGGTTCTCCAGACTGTAATTGATGATGCCTCAATGGGGGTGATGAACCCCCAAGATGGTTACAGAATTCTTTTAACACATCCATCATAATTACGAGTTTCAATATTGATATATTATAACATATTTTATTTGAAACAAACTCTAAGTTGGAGAAAAAATTCAAACAAATTATAGATTTATTATTTTAAAAGGCAAAAGAAAGGAGTTCCTCGGAGCTACAGGTTAAATTTCATTCTTTGAAATATGACTCAATGCTATAAAATTTTGCCTCATTTTATCCTTGTCTTGAAGAAACACAATATTTCTAGCTTTTATTTGAAGTGTTAGAATATTGTTATTTTAATCTAGAACTAGGAATTATATATATTGTTATATTTTAAGTTAATTGGTAGTTCTCAAAAATAACGTATCACATGAAATTATGTTGTTATTATAACAATGTGATGGAAAATTTGGAATACTGCTCTGTTTTTACAGAGGTACACCTCCACACTGCATAGGCCAGCGTTTTACAAACTGGGAGGAGCGGACTAGTCTAAAGGGAACCGCAAAAATTAGTCACAGTGAACAATTTTCCAAATCACTGCTAAAGTTTTCTATGTAAAAAATGATTTTCTACCTTGGCTGCAATGAAATCCAAATAACGAGATCGTTTAGTTGTAGAAAATGAGCTACGAGTAGCTATATCGTCACAAACACCAAGATTTGTTAAACCTAGTACTAATAGACAAGCACATCCATCTCATTAAAACAATAATAGAACATCGTTTTCCATTAGTTTGTATGAATAAAATTTTATAAGAGTAAAAATGTTTGTGTTTTTATTTTACTCTCTTTAAATAAAGTATCTTTAAGGAGGGGGGGGGGGGGGGGGAAATGATCAAATATTTTTAAGGGAGGCGTAGTACTTCAAGTTTCGAAACCACTGGCATAGACGCAGCAATTATGGGATTACATTATCAAATTGATTAACCCATATTAACAAAACGTAGTAATTAAACTTAGCACAACCCATAACCCATTTAATTCACTAAGTATATTTCACAAAAAGGTACTAACAACAACATTTTGAATGCAAGGAAAGTATATTTCCTTCATAACATCCATACCTAATTACCTTCTTGCTTATTCTCTCAATGCCTTAATATTTATGTTTTATAAATATTAAGACAACATATTAAGGGAAAATATAAATATAATTTGCTTTTGAAGAATACGTAGATTGTTTTATACAACGCTGCTTGATATTCTATGAGATATTTATTTGCTTTAATAACAAAGTAAGACGCAATTGATAAGTTATAGTAGGGGTGGGTTTCCCAGTAGAATGAATGTATGCGAACTTTTGGACCCCATAGTTGGATTCATGTCTGAACGCGTCAGTTGCATTCCTGCTTCGCCTGACTGAACAGCGCAAAATTACGTCTCATCATACTAAGGTATACCTATTTATCCACAGATAGTGTCCTTTGATATTATTTTTTATCACTACTCTTTATACACACTTTAAGATACATTGTATATAATATTATACAAAATATATTATATTTATGTTTTGATTTCAGGTATTTACTTTCAAACAAATCAGACTTACTGTTCTTTTGAAACCGTAAGTACCTTTTCATTCTCTACAATTTACTTATGACATTGTGTTAACATTTCTAATTTAGAACTGTGTTTGTTCTAACCTTGAATTACAGCATTTATTTACTTTTTGTTGTTTAAACCGATCCCCTAGCGGGTGATAAAGTCAGCCGTTTACCGGCTTTTTGTTTGATCGGTGATTCTACATTAGGAGTCCTAAATTTTATCTAATTCAAGTGCATTTCGATTATTATTCTTTAAGGAGTACTTGACATCGTAAAGGCTTGGGACCGACGGCTTAACTTCCTCTCCAAGGCACGACGTACTCAGATTTATTCACCTCCCGCGTGAATAAATCGAGGGCCAGGTGGGGATCGAACCCCGGAAACCAGTCCAGAGGAGAGTACGTTAACCATTGAGCTAAACTGGCCCCCTGAATTATAAACATTCAACGTAAAATCTTCTATACTTCAATACAGATTGCATAAATATTTTTATTATACTTGTGTTTTTCATGGAACTTATTGCAATGATAACAAATTAGTTATTTAAGATTTGCTAAGTTATTACAAGATGATAATTTTCCGTTTCGTATTCATTTCAGAAGCGCATTATTTCTTGAGACACGTTATAGTATAAATAATACAAATACACTTCCTTTGTTAGTTGAGAAAATATTATTCAGGATTTAATCTACGGATTAGGCTCCCTCTTGCAACGTTCTGTTCAAGAATATATTTCAATGAGTTTCTAACACTTTTGTAACTTTATAGTTATTTTGTTCCTCTAATACTTCTCGTTATTAAAGATATTTTTTATATTAACAGCTGTCGAACTTACTTTTGTTATGTAAATGTTTTAATTTATTTCTTTAATTAAAATTTATATTTAAATTTTCCATTCTTAAATTTATTTAACATTATATATTTAATTTACATTTTTCTCAATTTTTTAACTCAATTTCATTGCATTAAATGTTGTGGATCAATCATTATTTGTTATCATTTATCTATTTGTGAAGAAGTTTTTAATATTGTAACGGGTTTATTACCGGTAATTGTATTGTTGTGGCCCTTTTGTGAGTTAAACGGGAAAATTAACCTTTATTAAACAATATCTCTCTCTCATATGCACAGCTCACAAACACACA
>JAPFBL010000074.1:787500-870000 GCA_026182355.1 Hermatobates lingyangjiaoensis
ATATATATGAGTAGGTATCGCACATGGTATTCATCGATAAAAAAAAAAGATTTCACATAAACACGTGAAACAACAATCAATGATCAAACCACAATAAGAAAGGGAAAACAAGACTAAGATCTTTCAACCGTAACAAGCCCCCACTCTTCTCAACTCCTCACCAGTTGTTTTCTGCATCTAGTGTTCAGTTGGGTTTTTGACTCTGACGAAGACCGCTTGTTACGGTTGAAAGATCTTAGTCTTGTTTTCCCTTTCTTATTGTGGTTTGATCATATATATATATATATATATATATATATATATATATATATATATATATATATATAACAGATTCAATAATATATCGACCGTTTGATAGAATAGGTGTGTTCTCTAATCGGGGTTCGGTCAATTTTCCAGGATAAAAAATCAAACTCTCGTTGCCAACGTTTCGGTTTTATTTAAAACCTTTTTCATAGGCAGAAGTAAGAATTTTTTAACTAAGAAAATGAAATTTACATTATTTAAAGGAACAACAATGTTAGCCGGACAAAACCTTCGACTAGACTGTCGAAGGTTTTGTCCGGCTAACATTGTTGTTCCTTTAAATAATGTAAATTTCATTTTCTTAGTTAAAAAATTCTTACTTCTGCCTATGAAAAAGGTTTTAAATAAAACCGAAACGTTGGCAACGAGAGTTTGATTTTTTATCCTGGAAAATTGACCGAACCCCGATTAGAGAACACACCTATATATATATATATATATATATATATATATTATATATATATAGTTCAATGGACATAAAGAAACATAGAGAAATTAAAAAAAGAAACTTACAGTCTCTAATTTTTGGTTGAACCGTCTTCAGGAAAGATAAGAGAGGGAAACCAAGCGCACTGGTACAGAGATGGTTGGAGACCTGTACCAGTGTGCTTGGTTTCCCTCTCTTATCTCTCCTGAAGACGGTTCAACCAAAAATTAGAGACTGTAAGTTTGTGCTTTTAATTTCTCTATGTTCCTTTATGTACATTGAACTGTATTTGTCCATTTCGGATCGTATTTTCATCGAAAAAGTGTATATATATACAGTCTAGTCGAAGGTTTTGTCCGGTTAACATTGTTGTTCCTTTAAATAATGTAAATTTTATTTTCTTAGTTACAAAATTCTTACTTCTGCCTATGAAAAAGGTTTTAAGTAAAACCGAAACGTTGGCAACGAGAATTTGATTTTTTATCCTGGAAAATTGACCGAACTCCGATTAGAGAACACACTTATATATATATATATAATATATATATATATATATTATATATATATATATATATATAGAAACTACATTGACACAAAGAACACTCAGAAATGAAACATAGACTCACTACTATATTTCGATTTCCTTGTCATCAGGAAGATAGAAACGAGTCACTCCGCAGGTAGACAACGATATATATAAATGTTGTATATATAGTGGTAGCAGTCCATCCTGTATACATACATTGTTAAAAATTAGACCATATTTAGCTAAAACTTGTTTTTTTATAAGTTTCTTGAGTTTCCGGAATAACGATGTTGTTATTGAATCCACAGAATATAGTAAGTTACCAATCGACATGCTAAATGAAAATGTCGATTCATTTATTATAAACGAATCTATTTAAAAACTATTTAACGAATCTAATAAGTTTGAATGTATATTTAAACGAATGAATTATAAAATTCATTTAGCATGTCGATTGGTAACTTACTATATTCTGTGGATACAGTAACAAGATCGTTATTCCGGAAACTCGAGAAACTTATGAAAAAGCAAGTTTCAGCTAAATATGGTCTAATATTTAAGAATGTATAGATTAATATACATATATATATATATATTCAAAATTCAAGAAAGCAATACACAGAGTAAAGAAATAGACTATATATATATATATATATATATATATCCAATTAAATGAAACGGCTCTATGAGCTAACTAAACTATGTCGTCACTTGTTAGTAGAACCACTTGCATATTTCTCTCTGATGACGAAGCATTGGAAATATAACAGTAATTTTTTGGATGTCTGTATGTATGTTCCATCTGTGAATTTTGTTTATATATATGTATGTATATATTTATAAACTATATTCACGAAAAGAAAACTCAGAAATGAAGTCACAAAAATTCACTACTATATTTCGATGGCCTGGTGATCAGGACAATAGATGGCCTATTGTCAAGACAGGTAACTACTCGATGGCCTAGTCATCAGGACAATAGATATGAGTTGCTCCGAAGACAGGTAACTACTCGATGGCCGAGTAAGGAGTTTCTCTGATTTTATTTCTGTGTGTTCTTTTTGTGAATATAGTTTATTTAGTTCGTGGAACTTTTTTATTTAATTAGCATATATAGGTTATATAAGGACTTGGTTAGTTCTTCAGGTTCAAATTAAACTCTCATTGCCAACTTTTGGGTTTTTTTAAAACCTTTTACATAGGCAGAAGTATAAAATAAAATAACACACTCGTATGTATATATATATACACGATTACTTTAAAAGGAAAGAGCAAAGGATGGTTTACAGTTGTTCTAGTTAAAAATTTCTACCCTCGTACCCTTTAACATTGGTTCTGTCACGGCTCTAATGGGTCTTTTTACTATCCGTTTGTAAAACTATGCAAGGTTTTTCAATTGGATAAAGTAATTATCTTAAAAAAAAAACGGAAAAAGAATAAGCATTTTTTTTATATCGTTATGGGGTAATATACATTTCTTTTTGGTCGAAGAGGAGTTTTTATTTTTATTTTTGTAAATGAAACCGGTTGTTATTTAATTACAAAAGCAAAGCTGGAAATAGTATTATTTAGATTAGATTTTAAAAACAAAAATATGCAAATCTAATTTTGCCAAATAGTAGAAGGGAGATGTGGAATGAACATCATAAATTAGTAAAGCAAATCTGCTTTGAATAGCTTTAGATTCTATAGAAGGGTTCAAATGCGGCAGGGGAATTGACAGTTTGGGCTGAAGCAATCTACTCAGTGACAGGTTTAATTGCTCTTCTAAGCCACGTAGTCGGAGGAAATGAGTAAAAACTACTTTAAATATGCAACTTTTATAGAAATCTGAACCGTAATATCTTGCATATGAAAATATACAGCTTAGACTCGCCTCAGTCACATTACTATTGTAAATGTCGTCTTCACAACACCTGTTTAAATACCTGTACCTTAGTTTTCATCAGCACGGGGCCAGTTTTTCAAGTTTTCTTCTTGTGGGGACCAGATTAGCCTAGAGCAGGGGTGGAGAACATTCCCAGGTGTAAAGGCCACATTAGTACTGTCCATTTCCTCAAAAGGCCATGACCAATGAATATGCAAATTCTTATACATAATAGTTCTAGTGCAAAATCTTTAAAACTTTCATTAAATACCTCTATCCATAAATCAAAAAATTTTTTTGTAACTTTCAAAAGATTAGCAGCGTTCGTAGTCCCTTCTTTTATTGCATTTGTTAACTCAGAAAATTTTTTTTATAAAAGCTTCAACTTCAGGTAATAATTGAAAAGAATTACTTCTTTTTAAATGCCTTTTTTCGTTGCATACAAGAAATTATCGTAAGATAATTCGCATTTTTGTATTGTTCTCATGATAGAGATCAATTATTTCCTCACTCAAGGATGAAATTTTTACCAAGACTAGTTCTTGTGATAGCCAGCGCTTTTTTGTACGGTAGGGCGAATCTACAATGATGATATGATCATCCAATATGAGAATTTTTTGAAACTGGCGATGTCTCATAGGATTTTCTCGTATAAAACTTACTATGCCCACAAGTTTTTCAAAGGGTCATCTGCAGTATAGATTTAGCACAGAGATTTTGTTGATGCAAAGTAGAATAAATGGAAATAGAGAATTGTGATATACAAGTTTATTTTTAAGATGTGAAACAAGTCCTTAATTCATTTTTCATATTTCGTAGTATATTCTGTATGTTTTTAAGCATTTCTCTCAACAGTTCACAGAAGAAAAATCTGATCACGTTGTCTGTCGGACAAGACGTTAAACCGTTGGTACCGAGCCTGTCCAATGTCATTAACTCGTTAAAGATACCTAGTTTAAATACCATTGAATTAGGTAAAATTTAGGACTCCCATTATAGAATCAATTTTCATTGTGTGTTATCACAAAGGCCTTTGTGTGTTCCCTTGTGGGACTCCCACTGCAACCTAACAGTAGAACTTCAAATGTTCAAATCACTAATGTATTGTCTATTTTCCGAAGTACCAGTTCTTAACTATCTTCTACACCAGCTGTGAGATATTCAGCTTCCAAACCATTGCTGACTTGTATGGCTTACATTCCTGTGGCAGCTATCGCCTTCATACACTTGTGTCTTGTCCACTTGTTTATATAATTGTGCCTTATTCTTCATCAAAAAGAGCACCTTAACAATCTTGAACAGAAATTCTGTCTATTTTGCATTATAATTCAGAAGAGAATTGTTGACTGTGGGGTGTTAACAATTTTGAGGCGCCTCAAAAGTGTTATATAACAACCAATGGTTTGGAAGCTGGATATCCGATAACTAGTGTAGAATATAGTCAAGCTTGTACTTAAGAAGATGGATAATGCATCAGTGGTATGTGCTAATATATAATATTGGAAGTATTATTAGTAGTAGTAATATTACCTTTTGATTTATCTATTCTCGTGCATCCTGTAAAACCTACAAACAAACCCACATACAAATTCATTCAACTAAAAAACGAAAAAAAAAGACATTAATCTGATAAGAAAGAAAAGGTGATTTAGAAATGATGGGGGTCAAGGAAGTGGCTCTAAATGGCTAGAGTGGGTGGGTGTTCTTGCGAGTGGACCAAGGCAAGGCCACCTGGCAGTGTTCCCGCTGTTTCCACGCCAGTTAGATCTCTCCTTAATCATACTAATGCCTCCAGACAGTGCTTCCAAAACCTCCTTTAAATGAATTATCTCATACCATTTAAATAATCAATGCATTTTACTTTCAAATGGACCTTCTGTATTAATGTCACTTTCAATTCAGTTTTTATCCTTTATGAATTCCAAATTTTAATACCATTTTAAAATGTATTTTTATAATGCACAAATTACAATTATATTTGGTATTATTATAAGAAATAAATACTGTATTATTTCATACTTTATCTTCACAACTTGATTTGTTTCCAACATATTTTTGGAAATGCACTGCAATTTGAATATGTTAGCCTTGAAATAAAACTGTATTTGAACTAAAATAAATAAATGTAGAAAAACTGAAATAAATTGACTAAAAAATAGAAACACAGAAGAGGTCTAACGTCATATTACCTAGTTTCAAGACATAACTGAAGTTGTCCATGATAAAAATTGACTGGGATGGTTGACAACATAAGCTATTAACACCCGCCAAGAATGTGTGTTACTGAAGCCTATGGTTATTTGGTGTCAATTGCCCAAAAGTTTTACTTCTTGGTATAAAAAAATTAGTGAGAGTTTTTTAGTGTGTGTTTGATGAAAATAGAAAGAAAATAAAAAACACAATTAAAAAACAATGAAACTAACAATACTTACTATCGAAAATTACCAGCGACGAATTTATGATCAATTTATTTTACAGTACTTTAAACAAACTTTAGTATTTAGTATAGTTTGAAATATTTTCTTTATTTCCCTATGGATGTGTAAATATTTCTTTATCTGTCTGTCTCTTTCTATCTCTTTCTTCTCTCTCTCTCTCTCTCTCTCTCTCTCTCTCTCTCTCTCTCTCTCTCTCTCTCTCTTATTGTGAATCTGTCTTTCTCTAATTGTTTTTCTCTTTATTTGTGTACCTTTTTAATTCCCTCTTTTTGTCTCCTCTCTAATTGTTTCTTCCTCTGTCACACTCTTTATCATTCTACTGAAAGCGCATAGGCCAAACATTGCCTAACTCAAGTGTATTTAGAGTAGGGATCTTTAACGAGTATCTGGCAATCGTACAAGCTTAGGGACCGATGGCTTAATGTCCTCCCAAGAGACAAATTGTATTCTTTAAAAGGAAATTAATATAGAGTATGTGATACTAAAAAAACGAATTGATTAAAGAATAATATAGCTTAGAAAGAAGATACAGGAAAATTTGAGTGATAAATAATTGATTGAGAAAAGGAGAAGAAGCAGTAAACTAGAGGGAAAGAAGAAGATAATGAAAAGATGCAGTACAGTAAGGAAAGAAGGAAGTGAAATGAAAAGTGAGAAAAAGCAAGCAAGATAGATTGACGTTAGAAAAGGAAATAGGAAAGTGAAACAATGAAAAGATGAGTGTTGAAGGAATGCATTGATCACTGACAGAGGGCATTCGCAACAGTTGGAAGCACCCTCAGAAACTCCTTGATTTCAGATGCCTTTGTAGCCTCCAATACATCTTTCATTACGTTTCCTTTAATCAATTTGTTTCTCTTTTCTTTATTACATTACTCGTAAATACCATAAAGTAATTGATCTTCAACTCAATAATAAATATATAAGGGTCCTGATACACTAAAGATAAATTAAATACATAATAGAAACAAAATTCAATTATTAGCTAAAACAATTTATAAATAATTATCAAATAAAACATAACTTACAAAGTCAAATAAACTTTTAGATTTTTAAATAAATCTTGATTTTACTATGCTCCACAATAATATTACATGCATTATCTTTTACTATATAACATTTCTAAGAACAGGTGTTTTTCTCAAAGTCATACATAAATTTTAACTAAAAAAATATTCAATTTATGATTAAATAAACAAATCTAAAATGATAATTAAAGGTTCGATAAAATAATTATCATTTCAATATTAATAACTTTTAAAGTAAATAAGGAAAAAAATAATATCATTACAGGAATTCAGCAACAGTTCAAATAATTTTTATCAATAAAATATCAAGACCAGTAATATTTGTAAAACCAAACAAAATGCTATATGTTGTGTTTCTTGCACTATTCCCCGATTAGAGGGTGTCCATGTTAATCAGGACATCAATATTTTCAATAAGCAGTCTCTTTCTTTCGTCCAAAGAGGCAGCAATTATAAGGGACGTGATTTAATGTCTGCTCCGAAACACTGTCTCGTACAGAAGGAGAAGATTTCAAAATATCATACCTTGTTAGGTAGGAGCGATTATGTCCATAACCTGACAATAACTGAGTGATTTTATAATTAATTCTAAAAGCTTGAAGTAAGCTTGCTTGCTATATTTGGGAAGAACATTTTGATCCAACTGCTCTTAGCAGTAACTGCCCATAGAGCTTCCCATATGAAAGTGTCCTCTTCAGATAAGTCTTGTGTGGTGCGTGTGTGTGTGTGTGTGTGTGTGTGTGTGGTGTGCATGTATGCGTGCGTGTGCGTGTACGTTTGCGTGCGTGTTTGTGTGTAAATGAGTGAGTGAGTGATTGATTGATTGAGTGAGTGAGTGAGTTATCTGTTATTTGTTTTAAAATTAATCAGAATCATTGACTGAAAAATAAAAATCCAAACAAAATAGTTGAATATTAAATAATAGAAATGTTGAAAATAAGAAATATTAGAAAATAATTTTTTTGAATAATTGTAAATAATGAAATATCTACAGCCATTTAAATTTTCTATATAAAGCATTTGGCACTTTTTAAGAAAGGGCTTTCGGAGCACCTTAGCCTCAGCTCCAGGGCTCCGTGGAGCCCAGTTTGGAAAACCTTGACCTAAACCATGACTTGAGCTATGAAAGCTATCAACAAAAAGTCAACCAACTGTCTTATGTTAACTGATGTGTTCTCTTAGAAAATATATTTCTCTTTTCTTTCGAATCATTTCTTTTAAATTTTTGTTAAACAGATAACTAAATACTGGGGTAAATGGATAAATCGAAGTCCCCACACATAAAAATGAAGCTTTTTTTTTATTTTACTCATTTCGAACACTTCGTGTTCATCGTCAGGTAAACTTATGAACAAAGGAGTAGAGGACCGACCAAAGTCGTTCTTCAACTGGTCTTTTAGTTTTCTACTCCTTCATTTGGAAGTTTACCTGATGATGAACACGAAGTGTTCCAAAGGAATAGAATAAAAAAAGCTTCTTTTTTATGTGTGGAAACTTTGATTTATCTATTTACTCTAGTATGAGTAAATACCACACAATTACGGATCGCACAACTAATAGGGTAACTAAATATAAAATTATTAAATATTCTTATATACTATGCAGGATCTTCTCCATGCCTAATTTATAATTGTGAATTTTTTTGCTCATTCATTAAGTATTTTTTATTTTTTTTTCACAATTTTTGCTAAAATGTATTAGTAGGTATAAAAATGTATGGATTTATTTATGATAGAAAAAAAAATGTTTCTGAATTTTTTTTTAAAAGGGAAAACATTATAAAGTAGAGATTAAAAAAAAAAGTAGTAACTTGTCTAACTAGGGGCTGAAGTTGTTTTCCAAGGGGAAGCTTGTTATATCTTTTGAGAAAAGTTCTTTGATTGCGCACAGTTTAAAATCTGCTTCCTTCTTCTTAACATGCAATCAATTACAATTACTTGAAGAAATTAATAGTTAAAATGTTTTTCTTACTTCAATAGAAAAATATAAAGTGTTCACTTGATTGATTTAGTTATTTTTTGATGTTGTTTTTTCTTAGTCTAGTTGAATATGTAGCAACTAATATACAAAGAAGTTTACTTGAGAAAGTTGTATCTTTATAATGTGTAATTATTTTTAATCACGTTAGATCATTTTTTTTCCTTTAGCATTAAAAATAAAATTTATTAAAACGTCTGATTAAAGAGGTGAGTTTCTGACCAGGTAACCCTCATAAAGTCGAAAAACATTTACTTGCTTAGTGTGTAACTTTCACTACCCCAAAGTACGAGGTAAAAATTTTATATAATTTAACCTTGATTAAAAGAAGTTCTATAAATTGAAGAATTTTATAAAAAAAAATAAGTTTTAGTACAATTCAAAACTATTTTTGAAAGTATTTTTTGTAAACTATATCCAATATAATTGGATTACATATCATAAACAATAAATAATAATAAATATTGCTTACTAAAATAAAGCAAGAAAATAAATAAAAAAAAAAGAGCGTATATCTGTTTTTCAATTCACTTTCCTTGTTTGGCTGAGTAATAGCTAAGCAATATTCACCAGAGACATTGAATTACATACAAACCTTATTGAATTTGATAGGAAAAAAAATCGACCAATACACCGCTTCTGAGACTGGACAAACGGAATAAACTATTTTTTGTCAATACCTTTGATAAATTCTGCTCATGTTTTTTTTTTCATTTTTTTTTTCATACCTCAATGCCATCTCCCCTAGCATCAATTCCATTACATAGAATAGAAAGGATTATTAATATAACTTCAATGATATACATTTCATTCAAAACAATTGCTGAAAAAAATGATCAATCATTCTCACTTTGAACTTTTTCAATAACTCATGCCGTTTTGAAAGCAAAAAAAAATATAATAGTTTATTTGCATTAAACTTTAATATAAGCCGAATAATTCTTAGAAATAATAAGAAATCAATTTTAATAGTTAATTAATTTTAAATTAGCTTCAACGTATTATCAATCAGTATTGGTTTTGATGGACTAAAATTGAATTATTTAAACTTAATTATACAATTAAGACGCTTAAATGGTATCATTGTTATGATTTGATTCTCATTTAATGAAAAAAAAAAACAGGTACGGAATATATTTAACTAGTACTACCCGTGATCCTTTGTGTCACTCAGAAATTGTAACAATACGTTTTGAAATTAATTAAATCAAACCGATTTATAGGGATAATTTTAATTGTTGTTTCTTGTTATTAAGGAACGGAAACAGATTCTTATTTTGTCCAAGCTTTTGATATAGTATTCTTAACATGATTCAAGATATATACACAGTAAGTATATTTAGCAAAATAAAAATCATTTAAAAGTAAAAAAAAATCATTTATTTTATCATATAAATAAATAAAACATGAATTGAATACTTTTGCTCTACTATCATCAGCGAGTACGCAAGCCTCTGGGCTATTCTGGCTCCATGCCTTTATTTTATTACCAGTGTTTATACATATTCACTACTGTCATCAGCAAGTACGTAAGAGACTGGCTACTCTAGATCCATGCTTTTATTTTATTATAGTAATAAATTTTATATTATTCAAATTTTAAATTCAAAAATTTTTTTTGTTACGTTTATTTTTAATATATTTCCGCTACTGTCATCGGCGAGCATGCATCCAGTGGGATACCCTGACTCCATACCTTAAGGTTATTATCAGTGTTTATATTACGCTAATATTAAATTAAAAAAAAATTGTTTGTTACATTTCTATATAATACATTTGCACTACTGTCATTGGCGAGCACGCAAGACACTTGCTACCCTGGCACCAATTTTGGAAATATAGTGATAATTTTTTTTTATTTAACATATTTCAGGTAATAAGTGATGTAGATTGAATTTCAGGTCTGTACCTCCACTGGAAAAATATAGAGATTTTTATTATTTATAATTAAAATTGTTATCAATGTGTTATTCATCATTTCACGAAATGTTTATGAAAGAAACTGACAATATCCTATAATCAGTTTACATTAGATGCAGCAATGCTTTGGTTATTATATATCTTTATTATTGCAATTTGTAAAAATAATGAAATAATTGCTGCAAATAGTATAAATTATTTTTAATAATAATAAAACACTATATTTATTGCGACATGCTTTATGATTGGCTAGTTTTAGTGAACTAACATTCGGTCTAGTTGATCCCCCAAAAAGTTAAAAGTTAACAAACCTTTTTATTTGGTGTAATCAATTTCAACTTTATAAATCAAGTTATTAGGTGTAGAAATTTGATCAAACGCCAAACTTTGGACATTCAATTGAATGGATACATTATGAGGCATTCATTAATCTACGACTAATGTTCGAGGAAACACTTCAAAAACGTCGAATACTAGAACAGAACTGAAACCCGAGTCAACACTTAGTGCCATATTTTTGGACCAGAAAAAGTCACAAAATCATAGGTTTGTTGGTTAAAATGTTGAAAGGAGTCGGTTTTTTCTTTGTTGCTCTCGTAGTCTTTCTCTCATTCTCTCCCTTCATCTTAATTTTTCTCTCTTCCGTTTTCTCTCCTCCTCTCACACACTTTCTCTCCCTCATCCTCACTCCCTCCCCACCATCTCTCTCTCTCTCTCTCTCTCTCTCTCTCTCTCCTCTCTCTCTCTCTCTCTCTCTCTTTATTGTATATATTACATAGAAAAATGCCAAAATGAAGGCCTACAACATTAATATGAATCCCATATATGTAACCGTTATGATATTTCATGCGCAGGTCACTAGAGGAGGAGGGGATATTATACTCGTATTACCATCACTTCTCTTAACGATACTAAATCATAATAATAATGCTTTTCATCATGTTACCACTTGATTCATTCCCAGTGCATAAAACATGATGCAACGTAAGCCCCTTATTCACGTTATTAAAATTAGGTCGTATAACTTATCTAAACAGTAAGCTTATCTCTTATATTTTTTCTTTTGGTTTTACTCAATAAACGGGTTTATTATAGTGCAGTGTTTCAGTTCTGGTTGTCTAAACCCCGTAAAGTTCACTTTTATCACCAAATGGACAATCACACTTAAACTTGCCACCTTGTCAAGGTAATGACATTTCATTAAAAAACAAACTAGTTTCTTTTTTATGTATACTTTATTTTCATATTGCAATAAAGTCTCTCATTAATAAAACAGGAACAACCTCTTTCTTTCCTCTCCCTTTGTTTCACTCACAAACACATTCCCTTTTACTCTCTCTCACTCCCTTTTACCCTTTCACTCTCTCTTGCAATCTCTCTCTCGCTCTCTCTCTCTCTCTCTTCTCTCATACTTACTTTCAATGTCTCTCTTTTTCTCCTGCATTTTTTTCTCTTTCTGTCACTCTCCCTCTGCATATTCCTTTCCTACAGTCTCTATCTCTCTCCTTTAATCTAATTTTTTCTTTTACTTTCTCTCTTTCTCCTCTGTTCTCTCCTCTCTCTCTCTTACACACACATACACACACACACACACACACACACACACACACAAACACACACACACACACACACAGAGTTGTTCTCCCAGTTTTTTGTTAAGTACCTCTTATAGTAGTGTTAAAAGCTACTTACTTGCCTGGAAAAAGTCTTGACATCTCTCTTTCAATCTGATGAGTGAGTTGGTATGACCATTCTTTGACTTATTTCCTTGACATACTTTTTCTTGTTAGGATAAAGTTGAAGTTAGATATGTTGTGAAGTTTATTCTTGACAGAGATAAAATATTATCTTCAATAACGATATAACACGATGTATAACGGCATATTACTCAATAAAATTGAACCTATACAGGTAAATTCTATACCAGGACATGTTGCAGGATTCATCTATAATATTATAATATATAATAATATAATATATTATTATATATTATATACATTAATATATAATAATGTATTATTTACTTAAGATTTTTACGTCAAATCAAATTTGTTGTAGAAATTTTTAATGATAAAAACCATTTTGAGTTTGTTTTCTTCATGAACCAACAAAATATCATTGTCAACCCACAATTTGTTATATTTTGTGCGTGAACCACCTGAAATATTCCATAGACCCCCTAATGTCCGTGTCAACCCGGTTGAGAATCCCTCTTATAGAGTCTGTTCAAGATTTTATTCTTCAAAAGACTTGGGTTCCCCAATTACGGTAGTCCCATTTTTCCTGAGTTTCCATCTTTTGCTGTAGAAAGTGTTATACAGTTTGCAAAGTTTAAAAACACAACAACAACAGTGTATTATCTGTAGATGGAATTGCTTATTACTGGGGATTTTTCACTTTAGGAACACCCTCTGGTCCCCGTTGGTCATTGTTTTGATGGTCATTAAGATTCATGGCTGATAGGTGTTACGTATGAATGAATAGCCCAAGAAGTCCCTACCAGGCTTCATTGTTATGATATACGAGTCGTACATCCCTATTACCAACGGAAAAGTATATTATGCTTGTTTAATCACAATAAATTCATTCTGTTTTCATTTTTAATTATTAATTAATATATGATTTGCAATACATTAAGAACAATTAGATATTCTCATTTAGTCAAGCTAAGTTATTAGCAAATGGACCGGCAAAATAATAAGGAATTACAATTGTTCACTTTGCACAAAGAAAGACTTTAAGTACTGCATATTGTGTTTCATAGAAATTATATCCACTAAATTAACTTTTTTAATTAATTATATTTTAGTATTATTTTCATTTTTATAATTTAAAAAAAAGAGGATTCAACCTTATTTCTATTTATTTTTTCCACACTTCTAAATGTATTTATTTTTTTATAATGGAAAATATTTTACTCATTATAAAACAAAAGATAATATTGCTTAATAAATAAAATTATTACACACAGTTGCAACACACACACACACATCATAATGATAATGGAGACCACAGGCAACGAAATAACAATAGAACAACAATTTCAAACATTCGCACTGACATAAACACAATGGACATACAGACAACACAGCCAGACTCTCACAACATTAACATGAACCCAGGAACAAACAATGTAAAATACATCAGTCTTACGTATGTAAAAGGCCTCTCGGAAAGAATAAAAAAAACGTTAAAAGACACTGTACATTGCAAAATTGCACACAAAAACAACAAAACACTAAATAGCTTAGTTTTCTCTAAACTTAAATCCAAAACCTCTACATTACAGAACAGCAATATAGTCTATCAAATAAACTGCAGCGACTGTGATACAAAGTATATAGGGCAAACCAGCCAATACTCAGCAAACAGGATTTCACAGCATAAATCAGACATTACAGGACAAAAAATAATTTGCGCCCTAGCTAAACATGCCAACACACAAAAACATAACTTTGACATTCATAACCCACTTATAATAGACAGAGAAAAACACACCCAAAAGAGACTAGTAAAGGAAATAATACACATAGGACAAACGAAAAACACTTGCAACTCTAGAACAGACATAGAAAAATTTAGCCAAATTTACACAAACATTTTTACACAATAGAAAAAAACAAACCATAGGGACTAACACAAGAAAATTAGGCAAACCCATAAAAAAACAAAAAAAAAATAATAAAAAAAAACACTGTGTACTCAAACAATCAAAACAGAACATAACCGTAAAGAAACCTCCCAGAAAACAAATAGTAACCATCATGAAACAGTGTTAAATAAGAATGCTGCAACATAAACAGATTTCCAAGGTAATCAAATAGTGATCTCTTTACTTATGCAATAATTCTAAAGCAATAGAATAACTATAACAAAATCCTTATGTTAATGTATAACAAAATAATCCATAGTCGTAATAACTGATTTATCAATAAATTTCCTCTTTGTTTCTGTGCAGATTAAAATGTAACAAATTACCAAATAGTAGTAATAGTAGTGCTAATTGTAAAACAATCATGTTGTAGCCCTGAAGATGACATAAATATATGTCGAAACGTCGGCAAAAGAACTAGTTTAAATCATTGGACCTCAAAATAAAAAGTTACATCTTATAAATATTGGGTCAAGAAAACAATTCAGGATGTATATATATATATATAATATATTATATATATATATATATACAGTTCAATTGAATTATTGAACTGTATTTGTCCATTTAGGATCGTATTTTCATCAAAAAAATGTATATCTTTATATATATATATATATATATATATAATATATATATAAAGACAAAATTAAAGTTATCTAAACTGATAGAGTAACTCAACCAGGGACATATTTAACACTTTAAAATTTAAAAATACATTTGGTAGTCTAAATCAAGCTTTCGACCTCCCTGACGATCTTCAGGATATAAATGCATATATCCTGAATTTGTACGTCCTTTATATTGCATATAAAGTAAATGCAATAAGAAGAATAAAATAAAATATTAAGAAAATAATGTAAGTATTGAAAGAAATGCTAAACTTGTTTGAACTCCATCATTCTTTTCTTAATGTTTTATTTTATTGAATTCATCTTATTTATTTGTATTATAATCCTGAAGATGGCCAGTGAGGTCAAAAGCTTGATTTAGATTATTAAATGTGTTTTTCGATTTTCATGTGTTAAATATATATGTAAACAATTACAAGAAAAAAAATACATAGAAACAACACATGACTCACAATATTTTGAACTTGTAGTCATCAGGAGAAGATCAGAACACACACAACTATACATACACACACATACACACACACACACACACACACACACACACACACACATACACACACACATTCACGCGTAACTGCATGATTGATAGGTGATTGCTAATTTTACACAGTTTTTTTAAATTTTAATATTTATTTAGTCACATCAAAATACCCCAGCACCATTGTTACCATCGGAAAATCTTGCATAATAGTTATCATATTCTACTTTAAAAACAATACCTTGAAAAATGAATTTTTACAATTTTTAAAAGTTGCTACGGTAATTTATTTCAAGAACAAATCTGCATAAGGAATTTCGTAAATGTTATACACGAATTGCTTTATTTCCATTTTTTATGTTCAATAAAATAGAATAACCTTCCAGCAAGAATTATGCAAGTCTAATGCCATTAAACTCGTTAATTTGCTAAAAGTTTTTTATTGATTCAGTCTTAAAAATACTGGAATAGCTCAATGAAAATAAATTCTTTGGTTAATTTGCTTGTGGTCTGTAATCTGAGAATAGTGCACTGGGGATGTGTTTGCATTGCGTGGCTCGGGTAATATTGACGTAATACATATATTTTGTATTCAAATATAGCTTGGAAATAGATGTTGGTCTTTAAATATGCAAGAGCGATTGTTGGGACATGGGTTAATAAATAGTAATCGACTTGGGCTCTGTAATAAAAACGTTAGCCAACTTTTATTCAGCTGTCATTAATGCAGTTTGTAGGACTGGCGGTGTTATCAGTTTAATGGAAGGGGGTTCATTTACATGGAGCGAGGTAGTGTCCCAGATAGCAGGGGTAACACTGCTTGCATCGCCCTAATGGTGTACACGCCATCTGCGCAGAGCTTGCCAAATGCCTTGTAATCAAACTTAGTGATAACACAACTATTCAATTATAGTAGGACAGGAAAAATATTTGTAGCTTGTTATTAAGTTAGGGTTATTTAAATATATTGGATACAAGGTACTCACAGTCACAAATGGACACACACGCACACACACACAACAACACACACACAACACCCACAACACAAATTTTATATATTTATAATAATTAATCAGCATAAAAACCATAAACATAGATGAAGGAAACCAATAGAAGTAAATGCAGTGAGGCTTCCTTTTCAAATGCCTTCCAAGCATTCACTTCTATTGTTTCCGTTTTTCCATGTGGTTCAAACTTTATTGATTGCAACACATGTTTATTGCGATTCATCTACATGCATACTTATACACACAGATACACTCACAGACACCGACGCACCACTCAGGCACAAATTCACACACATACACACATACACACACACACACACACACACACACACACACACACACACACACACACACACCGTGGAACCACACATCTACTGTGGAACTAAGAAGAATTGAACTCAGCCAGGGCAACCTTGATTAGAACAATAGCGACTTAAGGAGGGGATTGGCATAACAACTGTGCAAATGATTGTGTTTATTCTGTCAAATTTATTTAAAAAAGATTTAATGTAAATGGTTAAGTCAATATTATTATAAGACATAAATTGCATGTAATGCAGACTAGTAGAGCATGCTGGAAATAAATAAATTCCCTCATGTTAGGGGTACTGCCCGTTAGAAAAAAAAAAACTTACACACATACACGCATATAAATATATAAATCTTATATATATATATTATAATATCTAAAGATTTTCTGTCTGTCTGCTGTAGAAATAAAACTGGAGACATTTAGATACAAAGAAACATATGGATTTTATATAACTTTTTTCGGGGGAACTAACTACGGTATTTTGATTTTTTTCAGGGTCTTTTTTTGGGATCTACCGCCCATAACCAAAACGATGGCGTATAATCTACCGCCTGGGCAACGCCGAGTAGATCAGCTAATATATATATATATATATATATATATATAGTTCACACAAGAAAGAGAAAAACAAATAAAGACACACACAAAAAAGACTCACAACGATATTTCAACAGTCGTTGTCGAAATTGACGTTGTCGTTGTCGACAGTCGTTGTTGGGCAGAAATAGTCCCTTTGTCCCTTTGAGTAGCTGGAGCTAACTGAAGGTCCACACGGACGATGAAACTTTAAATTACACAAAACACGACACAGAAAAAAGACAAAATACACCCTCACTAAATTCAATATTTCGAACAGTTGTTCGTCATCAGCTCTAAAGAAGACTAGAAGAAATCTCTCTCATTTCGTCCTCTCTTCTAGTCTTTTCCTGATGACGAAAAACAATTCAAAATATTTATTTTGTCTTATTTTAAAAGTAAAAAGTAAAATTAAAAGTGTAAAAGTAAAAATTGTAAATTGTAAAACTATATATAAGTGTGTATTTTGTCTTTTTTCTGTGTCGTGTTTTGTATCATTTAAGTATATGTATATGCATATTCATTACTTACACTCTCTCTATGTGAGATGGAGGGAGAGAGAGTTATCCTTTTTCCTTACCTCTTCCTCGTTAGCGCGGAAGTCAGAATGTAGAAATGTTTTGTTGCGTCAGTCTCGCTGTCCGTCACATTTCCTAGCTCAATAGTACTCGTATTTCAAGTAGGGCTCATTAACGAGTACCTCTCCGAGGGACGTCACGTACTCCGATATTTTCAACTCCAGTCTGAAGAAATCAAAGGCCAATGTAGGAATTGAATCAGGAATTTACCATTTCAGAGGTGAGCTTTTCTCCCAAAGGATTAGCAGGTTTCGTATAACCCATATTTTTCATACAAATATAAGCTCAAAAATGCTTATCTTTAGAATCATAAAACTATTTCAAATTTATAAATGTATATTTTAGACATATTTATATTTATTCTACAATTATTTACAAAGAGAGTAATTAAAGTAGTGTCTTTGTTTCAAACATTCATCAATGAGAAGAAACAAAAAAAAAATTGTACTCCACATATTACTTTACTATAAGTAAAGTATAGTGATCGTGAAAAAATTCGATCTCAAGATTTTGACGGAATTACATGTTTTGAGGTCCCAGAAACTTTTAATTGACGTTTTTACGATGATGTCTGTGTGTGTGTGGGTAGTGGGGGGTGCGTGTGTTAGCATTGCTTGTTACCAACGCTACGGTCCAGAATCTTTGATGGATCAAGTTGATATTTTACACAAAAATGGGCCTCATAGGGGAAGATCCCTATTGTTTGCGAAGAATTATGCATGATGGGAAAGTCACTTTTTTTGGCCAAAAACCGTTTTTTTTTAAACATTTATTTCTCCCTAAACTGATAACCCTAGATTTTGAAATTTTGACATTATCTTTGAGGTTTCAAATGCAACAAACGAAAAATATATTCAGAATTTTAAAACAACAGGAAATATTTTTTTTTTCAATAAAATGTAAAAATTTTGACTTATAATTCAATCTCAAACCTTGTGAAAGCGATACAAACCATACTGTTTGACAGACAAGAATGAAACTATGCCTAAAATAAAACATTATATGGAGAATGAGTTGAGATATTTTTTCTAGCATTACATTCGCTAAAGGGCGTTACAGACGATTTGTGTTTTCAGAAAATGTTTTTTTGACGCTAAACGGCTCGTTAAAAAATAATTGAAAATTTGACCAAAAATGGAAACAAAAATTAGCAATTCATAAAAAAAAAATCATGAAGTTTCAATTACGGAAAGAGCAATAACAATATAAAAACTCTTTGTTTACCCTAGACTAAGAGATCACCTGCTATACTTGTCGAATTTTTTGTATTTTTTTTACATTGTTTACATTGGACTTAGAAAATTTTTTGAGCGAATCCACTGAGATAAAATTGATGTTTCTAATGGAAAAATGAAAATATATTATTGACTTATAAGAGATGTAAGAGGAATAATATTTGCAGGTAAATGAAACACTCATTAAAAAAAAATCGTATATATGTTAATTGACAAAGGGAAGGAAAATGATCTTATTAAATACTAAGAAAGGCCATAAAATTCCCAGTATAATAAATTCTGTTAAAAAACCAAAAATGTAAAAGATAATTCAAAAAAAATAAATCTTTCGTTTAGAGATTAATAACTGTAATTATCGTACATCTTTAATTAACAAATCACCTTAAAACAACATTTTCTTTCGCTGTTTAAGATGTTTTTTCAGAGAAAAAAAGGTATTTTTACTGTTTCAAATTTGAAAATTTTACATTAATATTCAATGTAGAAGGATGTCAAGTAAACGATGTAAGAAATCTACTGGCTATTTGAACAATAGCCATGTTCTCTTTGTAGGATAATATTTCGTTTCAAGAAATGTTCACATTGGTTTTTTCAAAAATGTTATTACTGCTGTAGTTATACTAATAAATTATTTGCAAATAATAAATTATTTGTGATGTACAAAAATAAGTTTTAAATTGATATGTCCTCAATCACTATCTGTACTACCTCACGAATGCAATGCTAATAATTATATCCCATTTAATATTTATGTTATGCTTAAATGATACGTTATGTTTTGTATACTCAAGAAGTTTGACATTGAGTTACTTATAGTAAAGTAGAGTGTAGGCCACTCCAGATTTTTATTTACTTGTATAGGTCTCTAAATTTAACGCTTCATCCACATCAAATACATAAAGTGAAATAATTTTATGATTTTCTGATAAGACCGCCAGTTGAAAGGTCCAGACTAATATTAACAGACAAAATGTGCAGCAGAACCTCAAGCCCCTAATATGTTTGATAAATACCGGAGTATACAAACCAAAAATTAAATATTATAAACATGAATTCGTAGTGCAAACTTGAGGAGCACGTTAGAGATTTTTTAAAGAAATCAAACAAATCAAAGTATGGTAAAAATGATAATAAACATGGAAATGAAGCAGACAGTATTGAAAATGGATTTACTAAGAGCAGTATAGAAAAGAATAACATTAGATATAATGGAAAAAATTGAAATATATAATAATAAAAACACTGAAAACTAATCTGTAAACCAATATTACATTTAAACCAATATAACAATTTATTTAAGCAAATTGGATTGTAAAAAGGACGATTTAAGGGAAAAATGTATTCAGTCAAATAAATAATGAATAAAATAATATCAATATCCATAATAGAAAATTTAGGTATTTTGAAGGGGGGCCAGAGCCCAGTGGCAATGTGCCGTCCTCTGAACGGGAAGGTCTGTGCTTCAATACCCACTCTTGCCCTCGATTAATTCACATGGGAGGGGAATAAATCTGAGTACGTTATCCCTCAGAAAGGACGTAAAGCCTTCAGTCCCTAGCCTATGCGATGTCAGGCACTCGTTAAAGATCCCTACTCTAAATACACTTGAGTTCATTGACAAAATTTAGGACTCCCACTGTAGAATCAATCTTCATTGTGTGGTATCAGAAAGGGCCAATGTTCGGCCTATGTGTGTTCCCTTGTGAGACTGCCACTGTAACCTCACCTAACGAAGGTATAGAGTGGTAGTACCTGTTTGACAAAAATACCACTATAATCCATGTAAATCCATGTATAATCATACATGAAGATACGCTACGTGTGAAATCAGTCAAACTCAACTTTTAAATACAATGTAAGACAAGATTGTGTAATAATATGATTTGTTCTATTAGACAAATTGTAACATCCATTGAAAAACGTTTAGTTCTTGTTTTTGTATAGGGTCCATGGTTTTTGGATAATACTGGACCTGAATAAATGTATATTATCTTTAAAATTGTACATCAACACCTAGATTAACTATAATAAATAACTTTAACAAAATAGCGATTCTATAAAATTTAAAATTCAATTAAGTGCTACCTTAATAAAAATATTGGTTTTCAAAAAATATTTTGGACATTTTCAACATGTGTTAAAGAATGCTACAGAAAAAAGGACAACTATTGAGTTCATGTGTAGTTATTTTTAAAATTATGTTATATTATAACTCTTGTAATAAAAGTAATTAATACAGTTGAGAACCCAGTGTTCAAATAAAAATAACAAATAATTTCATAGCTAGTCTGATAATAGTTTACTTTAGCATTGTTGAAGATAAACTTTTTAAGATTTTTTACCATTCCTGTTGTTATTATTAATCTTAGGTTGGGACTGCACTGGAATGCTATTGCACGTGATGATGTCATAACTTCATAAATATATTTCAAATACATTGTGTATCTGCCAGATTCTGTCTTCTAAGATGATATTGTTTTGTTCAATATTAATTTCAGTTCAATTTTTGAAAGTTGTCTTATGTAAGTTGTTTTTTGTGAAATCTAATAATAGTATGATAAAAAAAAATAGAGTGGACTAAACTCAATGTTACTGAGTAAACATGATATCCAATTCGCTACTCATTCATTGAGTTTTGTTTGTTTTAATGTGGATGATGTATAAATATAAAATTCCTCATGAAATATTATCATGCTCATAGATATAACATTTCATTATTTCATGCGTGTTATTGTGGTTATATCCATTTCTTCAGTTATAACACATTTGAAATCATTAGTGTTAAGAAGTCTCAAATTATTGAAGTAAAGACCTTGGCTAATCAATTTCTTACATGATTTTTCAGTTTAGTCTTTCATCTTAAAAAGATTGTTGATATTAGAGTACATTCGAAAGTTCCAGTTTAGTAATTTGAGTAAATAAATCCTGAAGACTTACTTTCAGTTTTCTTGTGAAGAGAATAAGCACTTTGTTAGCTGAATTATATCTGAATCTTTCTCCTTATCACTTTCTTGCCAATTTGGACAGCAGACTTATGAACTCAAAGCCCGTCATTTATGTAGCCTTCCGCATTTTATGATAAAAAGGCTGTCATATCATTCCTTAAAAATCTTGATTATTTTGAGTATCTAACAGGTTATCCGCAAATAATTACCTTCTGAAGCACAGCCTCTAGTGATAACAGTTTTAGTTGTGCTGGTACAACCTATACTTACACTAATTATCCATGCGTCGAATTGCTATAATCCATTACATAGTTCTCGGGTAAGGCATCTGTATATTAAATACATGCATATTGTTATTACCACTGAGGTTAGTAAGATTAATATTAGAATTAGAAAAAACCGTCATACCTCGTAAGTTGATATCGGAGATGTTGGAGCGCTTTCGGATCTTGTCCATCTTCGTTCTTGTCCAACTAATCCGATATCTTATTCAAACCACTAACTCAAATAAAAAGAAGACTGGACGGACAATATGACGATAAAAAGAACTATAAAAGAATTAGACTAGATAATAATTAAATAAATTCAAAAATAACGCCATAATTTGAAATAACAATATCTAGACAGCAGTGGACACGACTATAAAACCTCTCGACATAGCCCCATAGATTAGTTGCGAACGAAGATGGACAAGATCCGAAAGCGCTCCAACATCTCCGATATCAACTTACGAGGTATGACGGTTTTTTTCTAATTCTAATATTAATCTGTATATTAGTTCAGGCTTTACAAATTTACACGATATTCTGTTATATTGATTTCCAGGATTCAAAGGTCTCTTATGTAAAGCTCTTTCCCAATATCCAAGAAGCAGTAGAAAATGATTCCTTTAAGACTTAAGCTATTTTTCATTTTGTTAACTAAGTTTAACCTGATTATAACAGAATTTAAATCTGATTCTGTTGAATTTCCCTTCAGATAGGTATGTTGTCCTTTAAGAGGATCTTTGATTTTCAAGAACTTCTCATATAATCACTTACGGAAACCTAATTGCTGCCATTTATAGAGTAATATCATTCTTTCAATACTTATGATCATGAAATATTTGTAACAAGAAAATACATTATAGAGCCCCAATTTTAGTAAAATGTACATTTGATATTTGCAACAGGGTATACTATAGAATGTCCGCAATCTTTTATATCGTGGTAAAATCGAACTTTACCTCAAAGTACTAAGTCATATCTGACGAATATCATTTGTTTTGGTCGAAGTTCTATGGACTACGTATAATATATGTATAACAATTAATAATCAATAATAACTTGTTTATTAGGTATTTAGGTCTATTAAATAGTTTAATTAATTATTATTAATAATTAATTAATTTTAATAATTATTAAATTAATTATTCTAAAATAATTTAGATTTATTGAGGTCTATTAGGTTTAATTAATATATATTGTTTATTGTGTTAATATTATATATATATATATTATATATATATATATATATATATATATAAGATTTCACATAAACACGTGAAATAACAATCAATGATCAAACCACAATTAGAAAATGGGAAAACAAGACTAAGATCTTTCAACCGTAACAAGCGGTCTTCGTCAGAGTCAATCATTATATATATATATATATAATATATATATATATAGTTCAATGTAGAAAAAGAAACATAGAAAAATTAAAAGCACACACTAACAGTTTTTAATTTTTGGTTTGAAGAGTGTTCTGGAGAGATAAGAGAGGGATACCAAGCACATTGATTCAGAGTCGGTTGGAGACCCAAACCGAACATTAGAGATTGCAAGTGTGTGCTTTTAATTTCTCTATGTTTCTTTTTCAACATTGAACTATATTTGTCCGTTTCTGATCGTATTTCCAACGAAAAAGTGTATATATATATATATATAACCAATTAGATGAAACGGTTTTTCGAATTGAATAAACTAGAATTTTGAAAAGAACGCACAGACAAGAAATCACTGAATCTCACTACTATATTTCGATGTCCTCGTCTTCTGGAATAGATGTAAATCACTCCAAAGGCTGATAGCGACTGATAAGTAGTGATTTTCAATGATTTCTTTTCTGTGTGTTCTAATTTATATATATATATATATATATATATATATATATATATAGTTATGCCTGTGTCTTTCTGTGTGTTTCCTTCGTTTTGAATTTATTATATATATATATATATTATATATATATATATACTTACAGTTTCTAATTTTTCATTACAACCGTCTTCAGGAGAGATAAGAGGGGGAAAGCAAACGTACCAGTATACAGAATGTTGGAGGCTGTAGTTCAGACGTTGATTTAAATTTCATGTGTTTACGCAAAAACTTGTTGTTTGTTGCAGCGGCCTCTGCATTAAATTTTTTTTTTTGAATGACTTCTAACCTGCGGTTAGCTTTACCTTCTTTATGTCGCAGCAAAAAAGCTGACTTTTTGAAATTATTTATTTTTTTTTTTATTTCTATTTACTTTTACTCTCTTCATCATCTTGTTTGTAAGTTTTATGTGCAAAAATTTTATGATATGATGACTCTAAAAACAGTATCTGTTCTATTCAAATTATTGACCAAGAACGTTTAATCCGCTCCATTTAGTGTTATTATCTCCTCCTGATGACAAACTTAAAGTGTTGACTGCAGTGACTGTTATCTTTCTTTGGGTGCTCATTGTTCGTTTCGTATCATTTTTTTTCTACATACGAGTTTTTACCTACATCTTTCCATATTTCGAGTTTTTAAAGAGGAATTTTAATTAGTATTTAGCATCGTACAAGATTGGAAAAATAGCTTCATGCCTTTCTTCGAAGGACAATATGACAGGATATATAATGACCCACGTGAAGTACGATTGTCAAGATTGAAACTTTAATCTTGATTACTAAAGGCAAACACGCTGCCTGTTAAACTACATCTAATTCAACAACTGTTTGCAATTTTGAGTATTTAAATTATTCATACATTTTAATATTTTTAGCAATAATATTAACAAAATTGGTACAAATTGTACATATCACGAGGGTACAAATTATTCAATTTAAACACTGTTTGGAAGCAAGAAACTGGAACAATAGTAGAGAATCATTGTTTGTGTAATTAGAAGAAACAAAAGTTAATGTTAATGAAATTAACATAGTCATGTTTAATGAATGCAGGCTAGATTATATTATGTTTAATGATGGGGCTTTCATTAATTATAAATGTAGCTTCACCCAGAGAATGGTTGACGGCTAATGAGCCGAAACAAAACATCCAATCCATCTCGTCTTCTAATTGCAATATTTATAAGACTTGACGCAGAATACAAGCTTGGCAAACTTTCACTAAACTGATTAATTGAAATTAATAAATAACAAAATTGTTATATTTTAAAAAATATTTTAGTAAATATGTTTTAATTAAGTGCTATTTAGTTTCAATAACTTTATAACATAAGGATTAAACAATATGATTTTTCATTAATGATTACATTAATCTAAAGAACGAGATATTTGGACAGCAATGTATGTGGCGTAAATCTCAGTCATACAGTATGAAATCTAAACTGATTCTGATTTTGTATCACTTATACCCTGTACAGAAATCGACATGATCTCTAAAACATACTACTAAAACAAAATAGTATTATGTTACAACACACTATTTTGACGTGAATTTTAGAAAAATTCAGAGATAAATACTTAGTATTCCAAAATATTATAGTGATTATAGAATAGTAGAAAATATCATTATAAGTACAGTCCATAACTGTCATCATTTCTACATTTCTAGGCTAACCAATGTTGAATTTCCAATCCATTCAAATCTTAGCTTTTAAGTTAGACATATGCCAATCTACTGTCAAGTTTCAGCTCGCTATGATTTATGTTGGGCGAGTTTGCTTGTGACAAAATTGTTGGTCAAACAAACAAATTAACAGAAATTTTTCTAAGAGAAGATTCACTTTCTCTAATGTATAAAACGTAAAGATAACTTGAAATCAGTGAGTTCTAAGCAATGTACAGACAAAACCTTTCTTTAACTCGTATTTGTATAGATTTACTTTGTTGCATGCTATACTTAAAAAGAACTAGTGTTGAATAGTTTTGTTTACTGTATTAAAAACGAGTGTAAGTCAAAAATAGTCATAAAGGTTTTTTGTTTGAAAAATAAAATGAATTGTTCCAAGTAATTCCTAACCTAATCACCACCTGTGTTCAGTCACTTGTATATGCAGTGTCTCTTTTCTTTAGGCTTTCTCTGAAGAATACAGGAGGAACAGGGTACTCCATATACCACTGTAAATCAAATCTTTGTTCAGTCTCATTACCTTGATGGCAGACTTCCTTAAGGTATGATTATAAATTTGGGAAGTGGAAAAAGTTTAAAAGAGCAATATCAGGAACGTAAAGGAATCAAAATTCCTGAAAGATCTTAAGCATATGCGTGATGTATTATCATAGGCGTTGTGACTGTGAAGAATAACACTAGAATGCATGTTTCCTGGGCATTTTTTTTTGGTCCTTATTTTCTGGAGTACGCGTCGTAATTTGTAGGGGTAGTAGTGTGTTGTTTAGGGAACCTATCAGGATAACATCTTCAGCACCCCAGTAAATCGATAAATTATGATACTATTTGACTGAACCTCGTACTACACTGAACTGAATTCTACTGCTGACTTTTAAGTCTTGAATTTGATTGGGTCCTTAGACCCCGAGTTAGTCAATGCTTAGAATCATGGACTTCTGATGATCCAGGTCTCATACCCAATCCAATGGTAGAAATTCTTATCAGCCTCCAGGTGTGAGCATTGATGACGTCTGTGAGACCCTTCTGGCACTGAGCTTAATGGGGACTAAAGTTTGGGAGAGATTGTCGTCTTCACTTCCATGTAAGAGTAACAGTGTCATTGCAACGATCCTCTTCGTATATTGTTTGAACAGCAGCCACATGATCTTCAGTGCACGAAGAGGAGGGTCAGTCTAAGTGGGGCTCAAAGCCTTTGAATGTTTAATCCAGCGGTAGACAGTTCGGAGTGCTGGGGCAGTATCGCCATAAACTTTACTTAGGGTATCAAGGGTATCTACACGTTACCATTCAAGTTTAGTACGAAATTGACATTGTTCAGAAATCTCAAACTTAAACACTTCATGGGGATAAAACTTAACTCACTTAATCAAGATTTAATCAAATACTGAGGAATTTGCTGGGTAATATCTGGGTTCAAAATCAATTTCTTAAGACTGCTAGTTCATCAGAATGCTGATTCATGTAGATTTTGATCTTTTTTGTAAATGTTTAAGCGAATTAAATACTGACCCTCGTACTAAACATAACAGAATTCTGCACTATTGTGTTATTTACTTTGAGATGATAACAGCGATCATGTATGTTTGATAAATAATAATATATTACAAGTTTATAGATATGTTTAATGTTTTTACAGGAAAAATATTACTCAAATACTTTGATTTATTTGGCCACTTTTAACAGTTTTTGCAAAGAACACATGAGCCGTTTCCTTTAAAAGTGGTGTAGGTCTAAAAAAAAATTACATAACAATAAAAATAAATACCCTGAACTTTTTATTTGAACAAGTTTATAAATAAAAAGTTCATAATAAATTGTATTTATTTTTATTGTTAACTATTTTGTTTTGTTAAAATGGACTTACACCACTTTGAAAGAAAACGGTTAATATATTTTTTAATTTTCTACGAATTTTTTTTATTTGAATTATTGTTTATTGTCAAAAGGAAATTTTTAATTATTCTTAGAATTGACTTATTATTATTATCCAGTTAGTTATGAACCTGGAAGTGATAATAAGGTGATAGGTATAATAATATATATAGAGCTTAAAAAAAAGTAAGAAGAGAAATAAAGCAGTATGAGCGATGGGGTTAAGGCTGTAGTGATGATTTGGACAAGTAACTGTCTAAATGAATCGATGTTTGTCAGGGGTAGAGAGTTGTCAAGACTGTGCTAAGGGCGTGGCCCTGTCAAAAGGGCTTTCCGTGATATAATACAATAAGGGATTGGAAAGGGCGCTGATTAAAAGGAGAGCACACGTGAAAGCCGCAAAACACCCCTCCGAGTCATTATTGGGCCAATTATTCTGCAATGCCGTCATTGCACCCCCCTACTAAAACCAATAACTTTTTAATTGTCTTTCTAATGAGCCATTAAACGTTAATGACACCCATGGAGCCAGTAATGGTATAAGAATGCACTCAGTTCATATCACTGCTTCATTTTATATAGTTCTGTTCCTTTAATCCAATACATTCGGGATAGCAGTATATAAATGTAATTAACTTTTCATTTAACGTTTGAAGAGCCAGAAAAACTGAAGTAGCTACTCTGATTATAAAACCAATCTTTATTGGTTGCATGACTGAAAACAAACCTCAGTCATCTATTACCATGCGAGGTGTATACACCAGAATGAATTTCGCGCATCATTTCAAATTTTGTTGTTGTTGTGTTGGTATACACGTCACTATCATATGTTCACAGTTTTGACTATATATTATGTGTTGTTTTTATGTGTGATGCATAAAGGCTAGAATATTGTTTGCATGCTCATCAATTTTTTCTGATGAAAAAAGAATTACCTGTGGAATAACATATAACACTTATTTTTATTTCACTCAAGTTAACTTTGCATACCCCACTGTCAACATTTTAAGAGTTCTTAAGGTGATTAATAGCAATATTTATACAAATATTAAAATAAACTATCTGCTCTATTATTTTAAAAAGCAAAAAACCACCGAGCTCGCTAATACGTATCTAACTATGTTAACCTTAAATATAATTATTGAGTTAGTTCTACTGAGGTTAGTAATAATAGAATTATTAGTAATAATGCCCGTCATAACTCGTAAAGTCATTGTGGAGCTCGACCGGTTTCGGGTCCATCTGGTTCCCATCTTCAAGAGCAACTACCAAGTTAACCTTCTCTAGTCGCTCACATAAAAATAATACATGCTATACAGTCAAAAAAGGTGATCAAATGATCTTGTTGAGTGTACCAACACAAGTGAAAAATTTTGGAAATTACAGTGTATAGAACACGTGAAATTCAAAAAGTCATCTTAGTCTTTGATCTAATTTTGTAGTATTAAGACAAAGGCTTAGATTTTTTAAGAACAGAATTTGCTGATGTCTGACAAGTATACTAGAGTAGAATCATTTTACAAAATAATACTTATACCAGAATCTGATTATTCTGTATAATGGTAGAGCATGTAAACTAAATATAATTATTCAGTAAATTAGCATAGAACGTTGAATAAGATATGCTCATTCTGTAAAATGAGCGCTCAAACTAAAGCAAATCACTGCGTAAGATAGTATAGTACTTAGACAGTATCTGATGATTCTGTAAGATAGTGTACGTAAAGTAGTAAAGAAGTAGATTAAGACCTGATAATTTTGAAAAATAGTATAAGACGTTGACTATAGTTTCATCACTCTATTGGCCAGTAGTTCAGTAGCTGCCCAATCAGTTTGATCATAATGGTGTGAATTATGAAAAAGTTGACACACAAAGAGAATGTTGAGAATCTGAAACTTGCATGATAAAATAACACCTGTTGAGTGCTTAGTTTTCTAATTTTAGTTACATCTTTTTTTGTAGAGAAGTTGAGAGAAAGAATCTTAATAGTTGTGCTTTTTGTCTTCTGTCTCTTAACTGATGAAGAAGACTGTGTTAAAAATGTGGTTTTTTTTTATTGTTTAAACTGATCCCCTAGCGGGTGATAACGTCATCCGTTTACCGGCTTTTTGTTTGTTCGGTTCTTCTACAGATTATACATTGGGAGTCCTAAATTTTGCATAACTGAAGTGAATTTCGAGTAAGGATCTTTTTATGAGTACCTGACATGCACTAACGGCTTAACGTCCTCTCCAAGGGACGATGCACTCAGATTTATTCACCTCCCGCGTGAATAAATCGAGGGTCTGGTGGGATTGAACCACATACTACCAACCTAGAGGCGAGTACGTTAACCACTGAGCTAACCTGGCCCTCCTTATTTAGTTTAATCTATATGTGACAAGAAGGATTAATGTCCTCAATAATTGTAAAACTCTTCTCTTATTTACTAGTCTTTATTTCTCCTTATGATGATGTAACAGAAATAACTGACTGCTATAACTCTATATTATGATTGTTCTTTTCACTTTTAAATTTTCAATTTTGAAATCATATTTACCTATTGTATTATACTCTGGTTGTATTTGACATTGTTTCTCATTACCGCAAAGAGGTTTGAATATGTAATGTCGGTTACGTCAAGTCGCTGCCCTTCGGTATAACACCAAGCACTTTAGATAAGAGAGATGGATGGTACAATGGTGCCAAGCCTACAAAACACTACCATACGTTCTAGTGACAAACAGACTTGCGCCTGTTTTTCCTTTCAGTCTAACTGCAATCATGCCTGATTTCGCAAAAGATCCCCTTTAAGAGATTAAATATAAATTGGTAATAATTTATTCAAATTGTTCCATGTTGGCAACATTGCAGTAAACTGAGCCAAGGCTGAGTTATTTTTATAAAATAAAAGCAATGAGCTAACAACTGACAAGTAATAATTTAAAATTGTTCCATATTTCAAAACAAATGCTACAAAACAACATTAATTCAACTTAAGATTGATTAACATCAAATCAAACCATATTCCATTAAAACTATTTTCAATATTAAATATAAATACATTAATATTAATCTATTTTGTGGCAATTAGATTTCTATTTAAACTTGATGGTGTAAAATGAAAAAAATTAATCACATCGAAACTTCATTGTTTTTTTTTTATTTTGAATGATCGTTCATACTGGTCTTTACGGACTATTCAAGGGGCAAAAGATGCGTTGTTAGTTCATAATTCATTAACTATGGATAAATCACATTTCCGAAGACATCAATTATAATGAATGGCAACGACCATGTAATGGCATGACCATGTAATGATATATATATATATATATATATATATATATATCGATGATCAAACCACAATAAGATAATGGGAAAACAAGACTAAGATCTTTCAACCGTAACAAGCGGTCTTCGTCAGAGTCAAAAACCCAACTGGGTTTCCAGTTAGCAGAGTCTATAATATATCGACCGTTTGATAGAATAGTTGTACTCTCTAATCGGGATTCGGTCAATTTTCTAGGATAAAAAATCAAACTCTCGGTGTCAACGTTTCGGTTTTATTTAAAACCTTTTTAATAGGCCTACAAAGAAAGAATAATAAGAATCATATATCAACATCAAACATATCCACAATATGAAAATAGATTGTTACAATTTATGAATATTACAAGTAGAAGTATTTCAGATATACATAAAACAATATTACTTACAGAAGTAAGAATTTTTTAACTAAGATAATGAAATTTACATTATTTAAAGGAACAACAATGTTAACCGGACAAAACCTTTGACTAGACTAATAAGATAACATTACAAATAACCTCAACACTGTTCACTCAAGGGAACTAAATAAATCAAATTTCACTAAAACTCAGCACAACACTCCAGATATATTACTTAAATTAGTAATATCATTTCTATGATTAATCGAACTTAGATCGTTTTCTCGATGAGACGATGAAATAAGATTACGAATAATAGAAGCATTGTATATCCTAGAGAAAGCCTAGGTATAAATAATCAAAGTACGATTTTAGCAGAGTTCTTAGGTTATTCGCCAACGCCAATACTTAGTGCGAGGCACTGCAGGGAATGACCCACTACATACCTGAAACCACCCCACTCCCTCTCATCAACCACCCAACAGATGTCTTAACCCCAACCAAGAATAGTTCAGTTTGTGCATTGACTCTCACACAGTGTGACATTACATTGTAATACACCCTATACTTTAGTCGTAAGCTTAGCCTGATGATGGTCTACGAGACTGAAACATGCCGTTGTTTTATTAAAAATAATATTTATTTAGTTATTAAATAGTTTTAGATTTAAATAGTGTTAAAATGAGTAGTTATGAAAAGGAAAGTTTGGGCCAGTTGATTGTTTTATTCCCCGAGGAACTGAAAAGAGCCTGTAGGACATTAGAGAAACTCTCAAAAAAGGTAACCAAGCATGAAATTGGCATAACATTTTTAGAACCTTGTTTGCAAGAAGGATTGCTACCAACCTTCACTAATATATATATATATATATATATATATATATATATATATATAATTAAAGTTACAGCTAGAGAACACAAGAAAAAAGACGAACACTCACGAATCTCGATAATTTCGGCGTCTTGCCGTCTTCAGGAGAGTAGAAAGAAAGAAAATAAAAGGAGAAGGAATGAAGGAACGGAGACGTAAATGCGTCCACTGGCCGATGTAAACTGGCGCGATACAATGACACGCAGTGCAGCCACCTTACCAACGTGAACCAGTTTAGGCTGTGAGTAAGTAAAATTATGAAAGTGATATTTAAGTAAAAGGGAGGAGAAAAGTAAAAAAGAGAAAGGAAAGGAAAAAAACATAAAACTAAAATAAAACGAGGGGAAAAAAAATAAAATAAAGAAAAATAAATCATCTGTTTAAATTTCATTCTTTCTCCTTTTATTTTCTTTCTTTCTACTCTCCTGAAGACGGCAAGACGCCGAAATTATCGAGATTCGTGAGTGTTCGTCCTTTTTCTTGTGTTCTCTAGCTGTAACTTTAATTATTTGTCCGTTTGGACCGTCTGATTTCAATTCAAAGTATATATATATATATATATATATATATATATATATGAGCGACAAAATCACAAGGAAAAAGAAAACCAAAAGAAATAAATGTTCTAAGGCCCATCACTTTAAGTCATCAGAAAGACAATAAAGTAACAAAAAAGAAGGTAACAAAAAAATTGTAACTTTACAGTTACCTTCTTTTTTCTTACCTTCTTTGCTCTCTGATGACATAAAGTGACATGTTTTAGAGAATTTATTTCGTTTGGTTTTTTCCTTGTGGTTTTGGACTTCAGTAATTGGATTATGTGTTTAATTTTGATTTTTTCTGCATATGTATATACTTAAAATATACTGTGACAGATAGAAAGAAACGTAAGAAAGAACTCACTTTTTAATATTTTGACCGTCATAACGGTCGATATATTGAAAAGTGACTCCTTTGTTACGTTTCTTTCTATGTGTCACAATATACATATATTAAGTGTTATCAGTCCTTCTGGATTGCATTTTGCTTATCATATATATAGTTTATAAAATGCAAATATGGTTTAATAAAATCAAGATTACATAGATAAATTGAAAGCACACACTTGCAGTCGTCAGGAGAGATAAGAGAAGGAAACCAAGCGCACTGGTGCATAGACGGTTGGAGACCTTTTTTTCATCATAAACGTATATAAATTGGTAATTAACACCCAGTATTCATTTTGGATTTGCTTCTTGCACAGTTTTATTTCTTGCACTATTCAGAAGTGTTTTCCTCTTTCTTAGTTAAAACTGTGGAAAGTACAAGCTATGCTGATGGTGAATATGTGCCTCATTCAGTAATCATGACGACAAAGATGGTGTGTGCTTGGAATTCTTGATATTATTAGTTAAACGATTGTACAGTGGTGGTTGAAGGTTTAGTTCTTTGTTCTTTTGTGTGAAGTAACCACAGTTTGAGGGGTTAGGGTGGGATGGCTGTCCTTTCCTTCTACTTGGTTAATCTGGATGGACCAACTTGTAAACTATTTTAAAACCTTGCCTGTATTGGCAATTTTATATTTTTTTTTAGCTAAATTTTGATGTATTATAATTATCTTTCTTAGTTGTAATCTAAAATTATCCTTTTCTTTATACATTTTTAATGAAAAATAAATCTATATAGAAAATTTGATTTGACTCTGTAAACTGTTTAAACTCTGATTCAATTTTGATCTAGTGTATTAGATGGCCGAAACAACTTTTCAATTAGACAAGGAGATATAATATTTAATATATTTGAACCCTAATCTTTAACATGAAGAGAGAAGTTTCAAAAGTTATGGGTGTTAGTTTGGGGGGGGGGGGGGGACGTCATGACCATAAAACTATTGGAATAGTGTAATAGCTATCAGGGAAACAGCTATTGAAGCTAACATCACGAGAGCCGGCTTGAATAACAATAGCCAGACGACTGTGCTCCCCAACCAAGGGCTTTTGACAATTTATACCGATGAATCAGTTAGCTTAAACCAAATCATTACAAAAAACCATTGCGTCATGGAATCACTAATCTAAGCAATCAACATTCATTGCAAAACATCTTCAATCCACTCTTCTTCCTTCTAACTAATTAATTTTTTTTTACATTTCTACATCTTTCAATATTTCTTGGTGAGTGAGAAATTATAGAAGAAAAGAAAAGTTTGGATTTTTATTCCGAAATCTAAAAAGGTTTGTAAATAGAAAAGGGGGAAATAACAAGAGGAAAAATGTTCAAGATTTGTAGTTTACAAGTGACAATTGACAAGTATAGCTTTAGTCTTGTATATACATTGTTCGGTCATTTACATCAGAATTATCTTTTATTTCTTTTAGTCGTCCAGGAATATACAAGGAGGAAGGAAAATAAGAGGTCATTTCAATGAAGAACCAAAACTACGTAAGTACTATGGCGATGGAACTAAGATTGTAAAAGTTGCAATGCTTTCAGCGGAGTATTATAAAGCAGGTTTTGGTTGAAAAGTTCATTAAGAAATGAAAGGTCAAGCTCCGGTTTGAAAGCAAACTGGAATAGTTAACACAGAGCGTGCTGATTGTCGGCAGCATAGAATATTTAAGTTGGCTTTGTAATTAGCAGGAAATAACGCTAATTAAAGTAAGAATTGCTATTTAAAGAATTATTAAGATATTTTAAAGATTGAATATGGTATATAAAATAATAAAATTTTTAAAACAAAGACAAATAAATAATATATGAAAAGAATAACTGTTCTACCTTGGTGATTTTCTTCAGATAAAGCAACTAATGTGTAATCTTAAGACTTACTTAAGTAAATCATAATAACCACCATGTAGATATTCAGTTTGAGGCTACATCAGACTCCAAGGCTTGGATTCAATGCTGATTCTATGTTTGATGTATTTTTCAAATGATATTTTGAGATATTTGGGGTGTCTGATTTCATGTTTGATGTATTTGTCAAATGATAATTTGACATTTTTGGGGTGTCTGATTTCATGTTTGATGTATTTTTCAAATGATATTTTGACATATTTCATGACCTGATTTCATGTTTGATGTATTTTTCAAATGATATTTTGACATGTTTGGGATGTCTGATTTCAAGTTTCATGTGTTTTTCAAATGATATTTTGACATGTTTTGGGTGACTGATTTCATGTTTGATGTAATCGTCAAATGATATTTTGACATGTTTTGGGTGTCTGATTTCATGTTTGATGTATTCGTCAAATGATATTTTGACATGTTTAGGGTGTCTGATTACAAGTTTGATGTATTTTTCAAATGATATTTTGACATGTTTTGGGATGTCTGATTTCAAGTTTGATGTGTTTTTCAAATGATATTTTGACATGTTTTGGGTGTCTGATTTCATGTTTGATGTATTCGTCAAATGATATTTTGACATTTTTTGGGTGTCTGATTTCAAGTTTGATGTGTTTTTTAAATGATATTTTGACATGTTTTGGGTGTCTGATTTCATGTTTGATGTATTCGTCAAATGATATTTTGACATGTTTGGGGTGCCTGATTTCATGTTTGATGTATTTTTCAAATGATATTTTGACATGTTTGGGGTGCCTGATTTCATGTTTGATGTATTTTTCAAATGATATTTTGGCATGTTTGGGGTGCCTGATTTCATGTTTGATGTATTTTTCAAATGATATTTTGGCATGTTTGGGGTGCCTGATTTCATGTTTGATGTATTTTTCAAATGATATTTTGACATGTTTGGGGTGCCTGATTTCATGTTCGATGTATTTGTCGAACTTCAATGCTTGGATTCAATGCTGATTCCATGTTTCATGTATTTTTCAAATGATATTTTGACATGTTTGGGGTGCCTGATTTCATGTTCGATGTATTTGTCGAACTTCAATGCTTGGATTCAATGCTGATTTCATGTTTGATGTATTTTTCAAATGATATTTTGACATGTTTGAGGTGTCTGATTTCATGTTTGATGTATTTTTCAAATGATATTTTGACATGTTTGGGATGTCTGATTTCAAGTTTGATGTATTTTTCAAATGATATTTTGACATGTTTTGGGTGTTTGATTTCATGTTTTGATGTATTTTTCAATGATATTTTGATAACTTTGCTGGTGTTTTATTACAAGAACATACTAAGCAATATATTTATACAATATATTTTTTCTGATAATTATTAAATTAAATTAAACAAGATATAATGTTGTGAAGACGATGCTGTGATTGCAGTATTCATATTGTGTATAGAAATCTCCTTTGAGAATATCAATATACTCTGGGTATATGGATACCCAAAGGTAGCTCAATATAGCAAAGCTTCAAGATTTGATGTGAATAATATATTTGAGTCCCAGTAAACTTTTATGTCAATCTTACAACCAACCAAGATATTTATTTCTGAGGATGCTGACCAGTTGAAAAAAGTACGATCTAATTCAACTGAATTAAAATATTTAGGGCTAAAACAAGTATCATTTAAAATAATCTAAGTTAAATTCAATATAGGGTTTATTATGTTTTTTAGAACATTAATTTGAGGTACATGTAAGATATAGAAGCATCCCTCAAAGAAACATGGACGCAGAAGCCCCAGTGCTTTTCAAAATTTTTTTTTTATTATGTATATAAAACTTCTATGTTACACTATCATACTCTTCTAATTACATAGAAGACTGGTCTTATGTAGTTCTATCCTCTTATATATTTTTGCTCGTGTTTATCAGACTTTCCCTATTATATGCTTCTACTTCTAGTTTGGTGTATAATACTTACCTTTAATTCAGTCTTCTATTTATAGTTATCACATACAAAGATTTTAAATATCTTAAAAAATACGACTTCATTTAGTTTACTATGAACCTTTAAACAGAAAATATATCTATTCAAATTAGTTTTATCTTAACTATAGTTATAACTTAAAGTGTTTTTATCAGCCTCTATTCTTCAATAAACTTTAAAATAAATGTCTTTCAATATTCCACTTATCTATTAAAATACATTAAAACTTAAAAAAAAGTATATTTTCTTTTTCTTTATATATTAACAAGAATACTAAATTAGTTAACATTCTTTTATCTTTAAATATTCATTTAAGTCAAAATGCAGTTTATTTCTCTTTTTTTCAAAGAGAGAGAGAGAGAGAGAGAGAGAGAGAGAGAGTGAGAGAGAGATGGAGACTTGATTTACTTGTACTATAGAAACAATCTAAAACAGAAACTATTGCCTTTGCAAAAAAAAAAAGAAAGAAGAAAAGCATTTAATCGCCAAGTTGGAAAGATATTTTACTCAAGAGGAATGTTGGATATATAAGAGGCCCGTAGTGTAATTTATGGAGTTAAGATTTCTATCTTACTCAAGCAAGTTAAATTGTCATATCGGAAGAGGAGGGGAACAGAATTCAAGAAAGACCTTTTTTTCTTAAAGTCAATATTACTTTAATAGTTTATCAACAGGAAGATTATTAACGGTAGGAAATTAAAAGTACCTTTTGATGATTTTTGTGATTAATTTTTTTTTGTTATTTGATAAAGAAAATTGTTATTTATAATACAAAACCTGGAAAACTTTTTATCCAGTTAGGTTAGAGTAGGTTTCAGAAGTAGTCACGCAAGGAAACAAACTTAGGCTGCACATTGTCCTTTTCTGATAATACACAATGTACATTTTACAAACTCAATAAATGTTTACCTAACTCAAGTAAATTTAGATAAGCGTGTTTAGCGAGTACCTGATACTATACAGGCCCGGAGCCGATGGCCTAACATTCTCTCCAACGGTGGCATACTCAAATTTTTTGTTTCACTAGTTCAATAAATCGAGGGCCAGAGTGAGTACTGAACCTCTAATCTACCAGTCCTGAGGCGAGTATGTTGACCCTGGACTAATCTGGTTTCGTTTTATCCGGTTAGGGCAAAAGTGTATAACTTTTACATAAACTGTGATACTACTCTGTCATATAAACTACTGTAAACTAAAGTCATATAATTAAAAAACAAAGGAATTATACTACAACTCTTTTGAGATAATTTAAAATAATCCAAGTTTAATTTGAAGTAAGTACAGTTAATCCGCATTAGTCAAGCTTGTTAGTAGGTAAGTATAATATAAAATAATATAACACCATGAATAACTTTGTGTACTTCCTTCACTGTTGTAATAACAATGCTTTACTTACTTTGACTTCCATATTTTCATTTTTTCTAGGTGATTTTAATAAAACGCATTATTGTACATATATTCCTGTTAAATTTTAAATAGCATCAGTATAAATTTATAAGGAACATTTTATTTCTTCATTATTTCTTAACTTGAAAGTGAAGTAAGGAATTTATACAAAGTTTTTCATTAAATTATATTATGTTATATAATAACTAGGTTATAATAACCTTGAGTAATACGGATTGATACTACTTACTTTAAAGTAAACTAGGATTATTTTAAATTAACCCGAAAAAGTTGTAAATTCTATCAACCTCTGAAAATCTTCTAATTTTTTTTTATTTTTAATAATTAATTCTGTTTTTATTAGTACAAGAAAGCTTCATCACAAATCAGAAAAGAATCACGAATCATATTCTTATCTTTATAGAAAGAAAGATTAAAGGCTGAGAAAAAAAGGTATATTTTAGAGGTACGAGTATGTTTAGATCTGAGAGCTGAGGAAGTGAGTGCGTGCTTTGATAATTTGGTTTTTAGTACGATGAAAGAAAGTTCGTAAGATGAGACACTTTTTTTCCAAAAGACCTTTCGTAAGATTGAAATTTCGTTAGTATGAAGAGTAGCACTGTATTAATATACTAGAATATAATATAATAATCAAGTGGTATTAGGAATGTAATGAAAAGAGGGAGGACTGAAGAGGTTTAGTCACAAAATATTGAAAGAAGAAGTAGGAGGGGGGGGGGTTGGATAGAGACAGAGAGAGAGGTTGGAGAAGGATAGGTGAGGAGCGGATTCTAATAGTGTGGGGTTATATCAGGGAGAGGCAAAAGCAGAAGCGAGGATGAAGAGAGAGGGAAGATATGAGATATGGAGACAGAGAGTGTTAGGCGTGGAAAAATCAAAAGGCTTATGTGAATATGGTGAAAGAAAAAATGAAACGTGAAAGAGAGTGTTAGGAAATGGAACATTCAGTAGAGATGAGAAGAAAGTGAGGATGAGGAGAAATGAAGGAGGTGACGTATGGAGATAGAGAGTACTGAGATAGAAAAAGCTTAAGGCAAATGGAAATATGGCGAAAGCTGAAATGAGTAAGAGTGTGTGATATAGAGGAATATTAAGTAATCAAGAGTGAAATAGAGAATTAGTCAATGAAGGATGTGGTAGAGATGATAAGGAAGAGAGGAAGGAGATGAGGTATGGAAATAGAGAGATAGGAAAAGCTTAAGGCAAATGGAAATCAGGTGAAAGTTGAAATGAGTAAGAGTATGTGATATAGAGGAATATTAAGTAATCAAGAGTGAAATAGAGAATTAGTCAATGAAGGATGTGCCAGAGATGATAAGGAAGAGAGGAAGGAGATGAGGTATGGAAATAGAGAGATAGAAAAAGCGAAGAGCTGATGGAAATATGTTGAGCGGGAAATGCGCATTACTGAGAGATATAGATAAACATTAAAGAGGTGAAGAATACAGTAAATGGTGGGAGATAGAGTGAGAAAAGAGGTACGTAAACAGGGAGTAATACGACTTGGGCAATAAACTGGTAACACTAAGTGTATTTATTAGCCTAAGGGATTGGGGAGTAGCCTGACGATCGAAGGAAAAGAAATATATATACATTTATAATAAAGAAAAGAAACAAATAATTAAATTGAACTTTTTATAAAGCTTTTGCATTAATGTGTGAAGCTACAAATGCCATAATATATATTCTTAGACAAATATAAATTTTATCTAAGATGGTAGCAAACTTGTTTTGAACTATGTGTGCCCCGAGACCACTAATGCGATCGCAACACGATTTATTTCTGCCACAGAGAGCTCCATTAATGGATCTCTTGTAATGTATTTCCAAGATGTACTTTACTTTCAGCGGATTTCATTCAAATCAACTCCATCTAACTTTCAGAACCTCTTAATACAAGGTATCCATCCTAATTTTAACCATTTTTTTTTTAAAATGATTTGACATCTTATATTATTTAAACTCATGAACATTTTTTATTAATTAAAACGAAATTTATAAATTTGAAAATTTGAATTTACTTTAAAAAAAATCATATTTCCTAGAATCTAATGAATATATATGACAAGCACGTATGAAATGAGAGAGAAAGCGTGTAAAAGAATGACAGTATAAGAACATTAGCGAAAGGTAAGAGAAGAAAAATAATGTGATAAAGGGAGAGTGATAAAGGTAGAAGTAGAGGGAGGTATGAGAAAATAGAGAAAAATGTATGGTAATTACAAGGGCTAGACCCATATGGAGGAAAGGGGTAGGAAAGGATATTAATATATATTTATATGAAGTTTAAAACAAGGAAAAAGGAAACAATAGAAATGAATGCCCTGATGCCTTTTACTTTATGTCAATAATTTATGGGAAACATAAAGTGAAAGGTCTCAGCGCATTTATTTCTATTGGTTTCCTTTTTTCTTGTAGTTCAAACTTTATTGGTTGTATCACGTGTTTATTTGTTATGTTTTTTTGCACGTACGTTTTATAGATATATATATATATATATATATATATATATATAAAGATAAAAAGATTTCACATAAACACGTGAAATAACAATCAATGATCAAACCACAATAAGAAATATTGTGGGTTTCTGACTCTGTTGGGTTTTTGACTCTGACGAAGACCGCTTGTTACGGTTGAAAGATCTTAGTCTTGTTTTCCCATTTCTTATTGTGGTTTGATCATATATATAAATATATATACAGTATATTACTATATTAGTATAATATTATTATAGTATAATATATAGTATATTACTTAGTGATTAGTAAATATGGTTGTAGTTTCCTGGTTCTTTTTTCTTGTTTGATATAGTTTTAATGAGTTGTTAGGGTTGTTTTGAGTTATCAAGTCTGATTAGAAGATTCAAAAAACTGTCACTAGGACAGCACACTAGCTGATTTGAACACAAACCGTTATGTAGTTAGTTCCTCATAATAGAAAAATACCAAGGTAATAATGTACATTAATTAAATAATGTAATATAATTATGTTTAATGTTATAGTAACTAAACTCTGTATTGATGTAGCCCTGAAGATGTCTACAAATTTAGACGAAATATATATATATATATTATTGAAAATGAGACCAAACTTAGCTGATACCTGTTTCAAAACCAGTTTCTCAATTTTTCTAAATAACGCTCTTGTTATTTCGTCTACACAACAAGGTATGGATATTTACAATAGTCGATATATTTCGAATGATCAATATTCATCTTCAGCACGTGAATAACATTTTGGTTGAATTTTCTGCAAAGTTGTTTATTAAGTATGCAAAGTGAAGACAGTGGGGGTTGTTTTTCTTCATGTTTAAGAATAGCTGGCCGTGGGGTGAGTGGCCTCGTGGTCTGAGTTACTACCTGTAAGGGTATCTGGATGCCCTTGATGTAAATTAATGAGCTTTAAAATTTTGCTACTATTTTTGTCGTAGCACTGGAGGAGTGTTTTCAGTTTTTGAATGAATATAACTTTTAAAATTCTCACAGAAGCTTGTTAAGAAACAGGATAAGAACTCTTTAGTTGATGTAATGTCATGAGATATTGCTTAAAGAGACCTGGAGTACATGTCAGACGACAAAGAGCCGATGAGAATGAAGTAAAAGACACAAAGGGCAAGGACAAGACCTAAGATAAAGGGCAGGGGTGCGTGTGAGGGCCCTGACTTGGCAAGAAGGGCGTGCATTATAGGCGATGTCAACTGCAGATCAAGGGACTGATATGCTGGAATCGCTGTTCAAAGACTTCGTAGATTTGAGGCATGGCTCAACCTTCTTGTGCCTCCACCGACTAATGCAATCATTGCTGAAATATTATCCTCCTTTACCTCGCCCTTTTCTTTTAGTTTTCTTTTTGCATCAGCTATCTCCAAACTATTCCTAATAAAATAGTATAAAATGAAATCTACGTAGCAAACAATAACCTTATAGCGAAAAAGGAAAGCAATTATCTTTTAAAAAATTAGCCGTTTTCTTTGAAAGCACTGTAAGTCCATTTTGACAAAAAATTAGGTAAAGATAAAAGTGAATCCAATTTACTATCACCTTTTTATTTATAAGCTTTTCCAAAAAAATATGTTAAAATTCGATACACATTTAACAAATTTTTTGCAAATGGTTTTTTTAAATGTTGATTTCATAATGAATTGCATTCATTTTTATTGTTACCTATTTTTTGTCAAAATAGACTTAGACCACTTTCAAAGAAAACGGCTCAAATAACATCTACTAGCATATGTATAACAAACAGATTTGTAAAACGAATATTCTGTGAAAAATGCTTTCCTCTATAAGTGTAAATAAATTATTATAATGACCGTTATTATTATAATAATTATATTATGTAATAAAATTATAATATTATATTAATACATTTTTATAATGAAGAAAATAACATATGTTCATGTGATAATTATAATACATTTCTTATAAGAGGCAGCAAACTCTTAATTTGTAAACTTGTAATAATAACCTTCGTGAAACTAATAACCACTCTCATTATAATTATAAATGACTTTACAATGAATCTCTTGACACTGTTTCATTTTTTAACCATAATCACATCATATGCAAATACATAAAAAGTGCTTCCTTGTTTTACTCAAAAAGTACTTACTCATGAGACTCATATACGAGGTTTGAACAAATAGTAAAGACACTTTTTAAATTTTACGCGCGCTGAACAATATAATTTCAAAATTTTCAGCTTTGACTGTATAACATGTGTTTTTTCTCCTGTGTAAGACGTAAAGATTACACTCATGTTTGCGTGTTCAGCGATTTTTCGCTGTTGAAAGAATAGTTACCTGTCGAATAACTTATAAACATTTATTTGCTTTTCTTAACACACCGTACCCCAATTTTAACCTTTAAAGAGTTTTTGAGCAGTTAATATCATTTATTACAATCAATTCAGTACATATTCTATGCTCTATTATTTTGAACAGCAAAAAACCACTGGGAATGCAAACACTGGTCTCATTAGCCTAGTCTAGTCTCTTACATAAAGCAGCACACGCTAAGTAGTGAAAACTTTGCACACACATATTATTGTAACGAGTGTACCAACAAACAACAAAAAAATTAAAAAAAGTTAAGATTGTACAGACTCGGGACCAACGGTTTAATATCCTCCCCGAGGGATGATGTGCTCAGATTTATTCACAGCCCAAGCGAATAAATCGAAAGCCAGAGTGAGGATCGATCCTCGGACCTACTAGTTTAGAGGCAAGCACATTGACCACTGAGTTACCTCTATATATCAGAATATGGTACAAACTTTATATCAGGGCGAGTTTCAGTTTATACCCCTTTAAAAAATGGCTCGGTATAAGAAAGTAATATATTTTGTAATGCACATATTAGGAAGGAATAACTAGAACTTCCACATTTGCTAGTGGCAAGAGCACCCTTCCAGGAAGGATTTCGACATTTTTCTATAAGTATTGCCAATCATCTGAGTTCTGGCACAGAGAAATCATTATTTAAAGGTAGTCTTCACCCTTACATATAGGAAACTTTAATGAATAACAGACCGTGGTACACTTTTGAAAATAGGATACTCTCATAATCAACAGATTTTGGTAGGTCAGTTAATTTTTTTTGTTTATATTTTATTCAACTTATCGTTAGGTAAAAAAATGTATTCGTGTGAGCTTTTCATTCGATCGTGACGAGTGTACCAACATAACAAAAAAATAAAAAACAATTGACATTGTACAGACTCGGGACCAATGGTTAAACGTCCTCTTCGAGGGATGATGGGGTCAGATATATTCACCTCCCAAGTGAATAAATTATATACACTGGTACTGATTCAGTACAATCACTTGTGGTCTCAGGTGCAGGTACATAGATATTAGAAGGAGGTAACTGTAACTCCCAAGTTGTAGAAAATCAGTCACTACTCTTGTTAATTATATAAACTTAAATAAGGAATATTAAAAAGTAAAAATTAAAATTCCCAATATTCAGATATATATTTTTCTTCCATTAAAAGTGCCAAATAAAAAAAACTGCCACAGTGAGGTTGAAGGGCTTTCAAATTTACCCAGATCACTACTAGTGTTAGCTGTATCAAATATTAATGAGGAAAACCGGCCTCTCTCTTCAGGTGAACTTTTGAAGAATTTACTAAATAACGGGGCAGAAAATGATCCAACATGTGATGCTAATGAATCTACAAAATATCAGGGTATCCCTCCCCTCCTCTCTTACACATACATGCACTCACAAACACAAACGCCTCCCGCTTTAATAACACTCCTGATGAATTTAATGAGTAACGGACTGGAAAGTTCCTTTCCCTCCTATGGTGTACTACTGAAAAATCTAGCAAGGGTGGAAAGCCTTTTACTCTCTTTTAGATATGGTACTATTAACTTTAGCAAATATCACCCTTATTGGGTGTGCTACTGATGATTTTAGCAAACATCAGGGTGAAAACTTCCCTCTCTTCTACCAATAATCAAGTTCATTACTGCCGATGAGTCAAGTCAACTAGTAGCCAATTCTTAATAAAAACATTAGTTTTAATTATTATACGCATTATAATATCGAGTATTCTTCCCTATTTTCGTTACGAATTGAATGAAACTAAGGTATTGCATTTTGTTTAGAGATCAGGCGGCGTTTGAGGGCAACTTCACAAAAGGCCTTCTACATAACGAAATAGCCATTTCTCTGGATTAGATTGATTAGAAACTTTCTTTGGAAAACTTTTATGAAATCTATTATTACGAAATAAGTTAAATGTGATACTTAAAGTCCTTTCAAGCTATACTTCTAGAACCTTTTTGAAATATCAGTTTGGAGATTTACTTTGATTTTTTTTCTAGTACATATATATGTTAGTTCATATATTGATATAATAGTAATCAAAGTTTAAAATATTCTTTTTTGAGCATTTATTAAAATGTTTATGTTTTAGAAATAAGTATTTATTTTCAGTAACATTTCCAAATAACGGGAAATTTATATTCCCAATAGATGTATTCTTAGGAAATATAAAGTTTCCATACAAATCAGTTTTGGATAAATTAAAGTAGATAATAAATGTGGGAAAAATTAATCTACTGAATAATAAAGTAACAACAATAATAAATTTTGTGGCAAGGTGACAAAAGAATTTCGTCCTTATCCAGTTGTTGACTGGCACCTTTTCACTAGAGCAAGTAGTTACACTTATTAGTTAAAAAAATATGACTGAGATCTTTCAATCAACAAACTGGTCGTCATCAGAGTTTGATTCCTACTGATTATGAGTACGAGAGTGGCTCTTATGATAACAGTTTTGTTTGTAATATCTTAGTCATATTTCTGAATTTCTTACCATGGTTTCGACGTAGATTTTTATTTCAGATTTTTCTGTCAATTCTTTTAAATTATTCTAGAGAATAAGGAATAATGGTTGTGATAGTGCACTATAATTCCCTTTCTTCTTCAGTTCAACAATATAAATAGTCACGCATAATTGTCTATTTCAATTTGTAACATTGAGATTTATGTGTCTCTTAGACTCTTATGAGCCCTGAGTAACGGCTCCGCCCCATTCTTGTGGGGCTTGTTAACTACTCTCCAAATATTTACGCAATGAAATCGACTTACAAATTGACAAATGCAAAACAGATACCTGAAGGTGATTTTGATTTCATCTATCTCTTGTTAACAGTTGGTTATTGTCATAATAGCAAACGCAGATATAGTATAAGAAATGAAATATAAAAGAGAGTTTATAAAGATGTAATAAGTGTTCAGACGATTTGTAATAAAAGCATGAAGTGCCTCTGATTAATGAGATGGCCTCCTAGCAGTCATGCACTTTCCTTGATTTATTTTCGAGCTGCTGACCATCAAAGAGAAAAAAGCCCAATTAATACATCTAGAACTTGAGACTTCTATCTATTGATCGCGTCATATTAAAGTAGACCTTATATGAAAATGGATTAAACTACTGCTTGGGAGTGCATTGAAATCTAATAGAAGGGTCCGATCGTTATTTCAGTATACCTAGAGGGATTTGATTTCAGCGTAATTGACGGCTTAAAATTGAATTATCCTCTATTACCTCTAAGGACTACCATACCTTGCTCTACCTATTTGTTCTAAAAAGAAGCTTCTTTTTTTACCATTGCATTTATTTAACCATTTTAAAACGTTGATTACAAAAAAAATCAATTTAATATATACGGTGGAATTTTAATCTCTTAAGCTGTAGTTACATTTTACAATTTAAAATGTTTTTCCAAAATTAAAAATTTTAAGTACGTACTGTTTATTATCTCATTATCATTTACCAAAATCCACGAATAGTGTGGCTTCGATATTCATCCCCAGTTCTGATCAAAAAATACACTTTTGAAAATGCTATCGAATCTTTTTAACATTCAAATACATTACATCAAAACTTTCATTACATTACATTATACATTAAGATACACACCATAGAAGTTTTTGAATGTCTATAACGTCTATGAATTTTTTTTTAAAATGTTGAAATATTTCATTGTTTTGCACTATCGTACTATTTGCTGGAGGCCAGCCAGAACCACTTGTTGTTGTAAATGTCATCAATTGTTGTCGCTCTTGGTCAAGAATTGGGCAGCTGAAGGATATATGGTTTCAAGTCTGTGGTGATACACTATCACAAGAACACCTGTCACTGTCAATACGGAACCTATTGAGGTAAGATTTAGTCCCACCATGGCTTGAAAGAGCTTGTGTTACCTTATGTGAATGCTCTATGATTGTAAGAAAGAACATGTTAATTCAATTGTAAATATTTTTTCATTCCTCTTTTTAAAAGGGTATTTGAAATGTTCTATTTTTGGTCTATCATAATATCTTGATTTTATGAAACAGTTTCCTGGATTCATATTTTTGTTTTTTAGTTCCTCATAACTAAACCCTCTACCTAGCAGTGTTGATTCAAGATTTGCATAGTTCATTTCTGTACATCTCGTATTCAGTTTGTGCTGAATAATAATTAGTGGAGTCCTTCTCACCCGCAATATAGCTTGAGCCATCTCTTACAGAAACATCAACACTTTCGAGAGAGTAACTCTTCGATTGATGAATACTACACATGTTGTATACGCCTATCTTGTGCAGGTGCATTTCTTATACTCTTTTTTAGGAAAGAAAAAAAATATAAAATTTACTAATTTCATATGGCTGCTACTATACTCTTTAAATTATTCCTTCTAGCGATGACACATGGTCTTTTCTCAGTCTTGCACTAGCCTGTTGAACATGTGATATGTTTATCGTTTCTACTCATTAATTTTATAGGTGAACCGTACTACCAATTTTATTCCACAAACAAGTCATATATACATACATAGTTGTGCAATTTTGTTTCTAGCAGAATAATTTAGAAAGTTTCTAGAAATAAATGTCGTTAAAGTTAACTTTCTAACCAGAGACTGATATTGTACATATTACAGACTGACAGACATACAGGCTCTTGTAAGGATGACCACGGCGTACGCATGACTTTCAAGTTCCACATAGCAAATCCATAGGCATGACAAGAATTGAATCTCTAATCTTTAAGACTAATCACAAGTAAGCTAGATTACTAATGACACTCAGACTTAAGACTGTTTGATTGACAGTAGAGAAACTTCTAACCTCAGTTAGAAGATATATTTTGAAGCGACGTTTTTCTTTTTATTTATATATAAAGTGAATAATTTTCTGGTATTTATATGTCAATGGATCTATTTTATTTCACTTCATCTTTTTGTGTGTTCACAAACTCTTTTGATATACACCTACCAACCCAAACAGATACAGATACCATGGAAGAAATGTCTTACTATTCTTTACTTATAGAAAAGTGAAAACAGTTAATATATAAATATTGTGGAGAATTCATGTTTTATTTTTGAGAATTCACTACAACTTGAGAGATAACAATGCAGTTTATAGGTAATTTGAGCTGTTACTTACAATGTTGGTATTACAAGTTGAAAATAGGAAAAAAATAGAATAATAAAAAAATTAACAAAAAAATCTGAAATTTTATACCAAAATGAGTTTTTAAGGTTGTAATTAAATTAAAAAACTAATGAGTAACCCTGAAACAAAATTCCTTTTAAATACATGAAATTGTAGTCAAAGTATCCCCCAAAAAATGTTTGTAATTTTTTTTATGTTTTATATGTGCAATACTGATTTTTAACTGATTCTTCTTCTGTAATATTTGCAAATTAAAAATAATTGTATTTTAAATTTTCCAAAACTAGTTATTTAAATTGGTTGAAAGTTTATTTCATTTGTTTGCGTGACCAATTAATTTAATTTAATAATTTTTTAATGATTTGAATTATTCCTTTTTGTATTGACAAATCTGTGGTTTTCTTTGATGGCTACTTTATGTATATGTATAAGATTCATGCATTTTTTCATTACCACAGAGGTTAGTATCATTAATATTAAAATTATAGTCATCCGTCTTACCTGAGCAGGGTACGAGGTAAGACGGATTACTATAATTTTAATATTAATATGTATAAGAGTACTGTAATAAGATAAAAGTCTGGAACTAATAACAGCAGTTGAAAGTGAAATCCTTGATTGTAATTCCATGAAAATAAAATTTTGTGGACTTCCTGGAGATTTTTAAAGTTAACTGATTATCAATAGCTCCTGGGGGGGATCATACGATCTCCCCGGGAGGCAAAAATAGTTACAACACCACTGTTAACAAACACTCGTTGTATTAAAATGGGAGGCTATGTGGAGGTTCGTTCAGGTATGACACTTCTCTAGGTATGGCTTAGCTTGAGCCATCTTAATGGCACAAATGAGATTATCACTCTAGCTCTTTGGACTGCTGGACAGTTCTAACTGATAAGAACGTGTGGGTGAGAGTTTAAAGGAAACCGCACACAGACTTAAGTCAAAACCTCTCTGAAAACTCATTAAACTCAACGTCACGTCTTTAGACCTCAAAACTATCTGCCAAGCTTTCCACCAGTCACTCCAAGTTAAATAACCTCAAGTCACCTTACGACCTAACATCGAGTTTTCAATCCATCCTTATAGTCATAAACGACAACTTCTTGGAATAAATTTACAATAATCCAAGTTTGATTTAAAAGAGTCCAAATTTAGTTTAAAACTATCCACGTTATATTTAAAATAGACTAACTTTATTTTAAATTTAAGTACATTTAATCCAAATAACTCATGTTTATCAATAGAAAAAATGTAATATCAAAAATATTATTAAGCCAAAAGTATATAATACCAAAAAATATAATATCGAATTTAATTCAAAATTATCTGTGTTAAATTTAAAATAGCCCGAGTTTTATTTAAAATAAGTACAATTAATCTAAATAACTCAAGTTTATTAATAGAAAAAAGTAATATCAAAAATATTATTAGCTCAAAGATATACAATATCGAATTTAATTTACAATTATTTGTGTTAAATTTAAAATAGCCCAAATTTAATTTAAAATAAGTATATAGCTAATCCACATTACTCAAGCATATTAATAGATCATATACATAAATATTAAATGAAAAACATTGTATAAATTTCTTCTGTCACTTTTGTATTAAGAATGTAGTTACTTTGACTTCCATATTTTTATTTATCTTTGGTGATTTTACGAAAGTCTTTATTGTGCATTTTTTAAGCAGCAGTAGTATATATTTTAATAATCCACTTTATTCCTTCATTATTTTTTTCAAATCTTCAATTTAATCGTAGGTACAATACAGAGCCAAAATATGAAGTCAGGTAAAGTCATATCAAGGAAGTAAAATAAAAAAAAAAGGAAATACTAAAGTCAAAGTAACTAAATCATTGATATTGCAAGAGTGAAGAAATAAGTTTATACAAAGTTTTTTCTGTAAATTATATTATTTTATATTATATTTGGTCTATTCATATGCTTGAGTAATGTGAATTAACTGTAATTATATTATATTAACGTTTGATTATTTTATATTAGACTTAGATTACATTAAATTAAACTAGTATTATTTTAATTTAAATTTGGAATACCTCAATTTAAACTTGTATTATTATAAATTAAATTTGGATTATTTTAAATGTAATTAGATTAATTTAAAATTAAAATGGAATAATTTTAAATTATCCCCCGAAAAATTTGCCGATCGCAACTTTTATTCAAGAATATTGTGCAAACATGATCTGAGAAACGGATTACAAAGTAATCTGAAAGGACAAACAAAGCAAGAATACTCTACAAACTATTTTGTTAAAAAACTGGCACTCAAATATCTTCAACTGTTATTTTTATCATTAAAACGTTTTTAAAATTGTCCATTGAAGAATAAAGTTCTTTTCCCCGACAAAGCTAAATTGCTTTGTAGAATGGTGGACCTTTGGATGTGAACTCAATTCGTTCCATGACTTTATTCGTATGTCAAAATATTATAGCGTAGAACTTAATTATTCCATTTAAAATAATTGAAAAACAATTTCTATCTTTTTCTAACTAGAAGAATTAATTTAGTATCAAGAACCATCACAGTATTTAGCTTACAGTATAGTTGTGTGTAAACTACTCAAAATTTGTTATGTATTAATTCTGTATCGACTATTTCTAATATCTCCTTGCTTTCAAGTTAAGAATAAGTTAAGTTAAGAATTTCAAGTTAAGATTTAATGAATTTTTTTTATTTTAATGTTTCCAACTTATCATTTCAGTCCGTAATCAGTTTCTATAAAATCTCTTACAGGTGGGCACACATATTCCTTTTTGAGCTTAATGAAGTAAAAAATATTGGTGATTTACAAATATCGATATTGCATTAAACAGATGTAAGAATGGTTGGTATAAGCAATGATTTTTTTCCCTCATTTAAAAAAAAAAATATCAAGGTACGAAAGCGATAATAATAAAAAAAAAACAGTACATCTCAAAAAACACAAAAATAAGAAACTGAAATTTAAATTTGGAAAAAATGCACTTTTAAATTTAGTTTACAATTATAATTACTATTGTAATTCGTTAAAATGTATTTAAAGTTACTCCGTTTACGTCGTCTATATCCTCAAATTCATAGGTTGAACAAACATTTTTGTTCAATCTATAAGATAAAAGATAACAAAAAAAAAGGAAATTTTTCAAGAAATGAACCAACGTTTGTTTAGCCAAAATACCAAAATAATTGAAACGCAAAACCAAGTGCTAGTCCATTATGGTTAATACGTAAATTAGATTATATTTTAGTATAAATCCCTGATTTTGATTAGTTTTCAGTTGTTCGTTTCTATATTTTGCCCCCACTCTCTGAATGGCATGTGCCACACAGACACTGTCAAACCTCCCGTCTCCATTTCTACACCATTGATTAACTCTTTCAAAGCGTGCATATTTTTAATCTAAGTCCTGTCTTTCTAAGCACTCCGTCTGTTTACATCCGATATAAAATCAATATCTCCATCCCTTCATTTTTTCCATATTTTATGTTTCTTTTTGTTATGTATTAGAACCGAATGAAACATTTATTTTATATCAAAATATTTTTTTTCTAATCATTGTATTCTATATTAGAAATAGGTAAAACCGTCATACCTCGTAAGATGATCCTGGAGTTGGAGCGCTTTCGGACGTTGTCCATCTTCAATCGCAACAAACCTACATTGTATTCTACTCTCATTATATTTTATATAATAGAGTGTTATTTTTCCTCTCAGTAGAACTTAAACTACAACTTTTTTGGGTTAATTTGAAATAATAAAAGTTTAATTTAAAATAGTCCAAGTTTAATTTACTTATTAATTTATTTAGTTATTCCACATTACTTGAGCTTATTAATAAACCACGAATAATAAAAAAATAATATATTTTAATGAAAAACTCTGTTTAAATTGCATTCTTCACTGTGGTAACAACCATGGTTTACTTACTTTGACTTGTATTTTTCCCTTTTCGATTCTAAAAAACACTTCACTACATTCATGTTAGTTTTTTAAGTATCTTCAGTGTCTATTTTTAAGAAGCATTATATTGCTTCATTTGTTTTTAATTTGATGCTTAAAATTTTGGTTGCACTACATATTTAGCCGAAATTTAAATTCAGTTTATATCAAACAAGGAAGTGAATGAGAAAACTAAAACAGTGTCATCTTAATTGTGCAGGAAGCAATTTATACAAAGTTTTTCATTGAACTATATTACTTTATATTATATTTGGTCTATTAATAAGCTTGAATAGTGTGGAATAACCGACTATTTTAAATTAAACTTGGACTATTTTACATTAAACTGGGACTATTTAAAATTAAAGTCGTTTTATTTTAAATAAAACTAAGAATATTTTAAATTATTCTTTTTTATAATAAATTAATAACACGCTATAGTTAAATTTATATTATATTAATTTCCAAATAACCTGAAAAAGTTGTGTATTTCTAGAATAGTCAGAAATGGAATCGTTGTTATGCTACGCTAGTATAATTTGCAGTTTTCTCCTGATTTTATGTTCTTCTTACCTAATTTTGTTTCTTACCACTATAGAGAAATTAACAATAGTTTGTAAAAGTGTTGTGTTTTCATGTAATTCGACTTGCTTACTCAACATGTATAATAACTCTATTTAAATGAAGAAATGTATTGAACATTTTAGCTGATATATAACAAGATTTCAAAATAAACACGTGAAATAGCAATCAATGTCCAAACCACAATAAGAAATGAGAAAAAAGACTAAGATCTTTCAACCGTAATAAGCGGTCTTTGTCAGAGTCAAAAACAACTCAGTTGGGTTAATGACTTTTGCGAAGACCGCTTGTGAAGGTTGAAAGATCTTAGTCTTGTTTTCCCATTTAATAATGTGGTTTGATCATTATACCATATATATATATATATATATATATATATATATATATATATATATATATATATATATTGTTAACAGAAAAACAATCCAAAAAGCCAAAAAGACAACAAACGTTTTACAGTAAACCATGGACACAGAAATAAGATACGAATACACTCAATGTCTCAAATTTTCGGTTGAACCGCCATCAGGAGAGTTGAGATAGGGACACCAAGCGCACTTGCGCTTGGCCTGCACACATATTAGTTAAACTGAGTAGAATATAGCCTAACTCTGTTTGATGGTATTGGAGGAGTAATAATTCAACTTCTTTCAACACTGGTTGCTTTTTGTTCCAGTCTCTTAAGATACAAAGATTTTCATCCCGCATAAATTAAAGATCTAAAAACAAAGAGTTTCATCTCTTTCTGCTCCGCATGTAAATTGTATACGATTCTAGATTGAAGAATCTTTTTTTTTCTTTGTCTAGCACTATTGCACTCATAGGAATCCAGTTTATGTGGATATAACTGAAAACAAACATACCAATACTGTCTGACCTTTGTCGTAGTAGTAGTAGTTTAGAACTAGAACACACAAGCTTTTGAAAGAAATATAATACACTTAAGTAATTTAATAAAAACTTGTTTGAATACTTTTTATTGAAATGAAATCATTTCTTAAAGTTTTATAATAACTAAATTCAATATAAACTTTCTTGCAAGAAATTATTAATTTGGAAAATGATATTAAAAGTTTTCAGAAGATGTTTGAGCTAATTTCTTGACAGTTATTTATAGAAGTGCAAGTGATTTAATTTTGAATTTTCTTATTATTGTTTAAATAGAATAAATTAAGACAGTTAAGAAATTTAAGTTAATAATAGAAACTGTTAGACATTATTGAAGGGGAGTAAGGCAGTTTGAAAATTAGGTTTCTTTTAGTGCAAGCACTAAGTTGAGATTAGGGATAGGGTTAATTTGAAGGGACTATCTCAGTATTTCAGTATTTCTAATATCAAACGATATATGACTCAATAAAGCTGTGCGAGTTTGAAGTTGAAAGTTGTTAAATTTACAGATATCCTGATGATACAGGCAAGAATTGCCTCAACACACTCTACTCACTCCCTAAAACAAATAATTCCCTCTCTTAACTTGTCTAACTTTAACGATAACACTTGTCTGAATTGAAAATCAATACTTAGCGAAAATATGTTTTCCCCTTAATATTATTTACGATTTGTTTCAGAATTTTTGACTGAGGTAAACTTTTTTTTTCCAATATGGATTAAATTAATTCGTTAAACTTTATATGACATTGTCAGTAGGTAAAAGATATTATAAATCATCACTTCACGTTTTTTTTTTATAAACAACTATACCACAAAATTTTATCCGTAGTTCTGTACTAGAAAAAACAAATTGTTGTTTGCTTTGTTCCCAACAAAAATTTTAGTACGCTAAATGATTGCCAACGTTGGAATTAGGAGGGTATCGTTAGTAGAATATGAAGAAAATAAAATCAGTAATACAGTGACTACTTCACTACTTCAAAATTTTTTCTTCAGCTTCAGTGTTTTATGGGTTTTTCAAAAATATTCATCAAAAAATAAAAAAAGGAAAAAAATATGGAAAAACATGAAAATTGCCTTGATGTCACTACTGACCCGTGTTTGGAACTCCGTTCAAACTGGTTCTGAAATCTTGTAAGATTATGGTATAATTAAGATTATATCTTCATAAGTAATCAATATGATCGCTCTTATCGTCAGAGTATCGCTATCGTCGTGGCGATGAGGGTCAAAGTAAAATTATTATTTAAATTATTATTGTAAACGTTTTAGACACATTCCATGCACTTTATTATATATTCTTAATCGCACATATGTATTTATATTATTTATATTATATTTACATATATGCATTATTTTTGAGTTTTAACGAGTTGTTATAAAGATTTATAGAGTTTAATATGTATTTATTATTCTTATATATATATATATACATCAGTCAGAGGGTTTATCCTACTTCGTGGCTATTCAGCGTTTGCGAAGCGTCTCTGTCTTCATTAACTACAAAAAAGTGAGGGTTCCCTGTATTTATTTCAAGATGATGCAAAATTTTGTAAAAATTAAGTTATTTAAAATTATATTTTAATGCTCATCTGATAAAAATAACTTTTTCATAAGCTCCAACCAATGTCATTAGCTCCAATTACACTTTGTCATTGAAGCCAGTCTGAAATTTTTTTTCAGCCGATTTAAAATGATGAAGCAGAGGAAATACTTAACTGATGAGTTATTAATAAAAGACATAAAATTTGAAAAAGTGAGATAAATCAAAAGCCGATAAGATATAACACTGCTGGTGATGGATAGAAAACATAAAAGACAGTCATCATGCTGATACGATCTTTTAATAATAACGGTGTTTACCAAGCATGTTCTACACTGAAGTCAAAGCCGGCTGAAGCATGCAAGCAAAGCGAATATTACTCAGATAAGGCGTACAAGCTTTGAAGATAAAAGATTAATTATAATTACAGTACGAGTTTATATGACTCATGAACATTTATAGTATTAAGAAAAAGAAAAATTGTCAAATAGACTCCTCTGATATGTTTCATCCCAAAAATGCCTGTACATTACCAATGCAATTACATTAGCAAATAATTTTTGGCAAATAAATTATTTATTTAGTAATTATATAATGATCTATCTGTAATAATAATAATAGTAATTTGTTTTGATGGCTTTGTTTTTTTTTTAATAATTTTGGGTTTGAAGATGGTATTCACTGGCTCTAAGTTGCCAGTGAATTGCAATATGTCAGAATTAAACTACCAAATCATGCATTTAGATAAAATATTATCTATAAATTTTTGGGGCTAGGGTGGCCTAGTGGCTTGCGTGCTCGTGTTTAAACTTGTGCGACTCACTTTTAAACCCAGTAGATCAGAGCTTGATTCTCAATGTGCGAAGAGGAAGTTAAGCCTTCCCGCGGCTGAAGATGCCAGGTGCTTAAATGTCCCTACTTAAATGCACTTGAATTAGGCAATATTCACAGCTATCTATGCAGAATTATTGTTCACCCATTACCAGAAAGAATGATAAAACTATAAAAAAAGCCACAATTTACATCTACAGAGTATTACTAAAGGTGAAAGCATATGAATATACGAGTATGAAGGTAGGCATTGGAAAGTAGGTAAATCATGACTGGATACAGGTCAAGTATGGCTTGCGTTGTTATCCCTCCATGTTGGTCGTTTTCGTCGCTTGTGATACTTGCCTGCTTCTAGAATATTATCTTTCTGGTTTTCAGTTATATTTATCTGTGGTTTTCGTCGCTTGTGATACCTGTCTGCTTCCAGAATATTATCTTTCTGGTTTTCAGTTATATTTATCTGTGGTTTTCGTCGCTTGTGATACCTGTCTGCTTCTAGAATATTATCTTTCTGGTTTTCAGTTATATTTATCTGTGGTTTTCGTCGCTTGTGATAGCTGTCTGCTTCTAGAATATTATCTTTCTGGTTTTCAGTTATATTTATCTGTGGTTATCGTCGCTTGTGATACTTGCCTGCTTCTAGAATATTATCTTCCTGGTTTTCAGTTATATTTATCTGTGGTTATCGTCGCTTGTGATCTTGCATGCTTCTAGAATATTATCTTCCTGGTTTTCAGTTATATTTATCTGTGGTTATCGTCGCTTGTGATACTTGCCTGCTTCTAGAATATTATCTTCCTGGTTTTCAGTTATATTTATCTGTGGTTTTCGTCGCTTGTGATACTTGCCTGCTTCTAGAATATTATCTTCCTGGTTTTCAGTTATATTTATCTGTGGTTATCGTCGCTTGTGATACTTGCCTGCTTCTAGAATATTATCTTCCTGGTTTTCAGTTATATTTATCTGTGGTTTTCGTCGCTTGTGATACTTGCCTGCTTCTAGAATATTATCTTCCTAGTTTTCAGTTATATTTATCTGTGGTTATCGTCGCTTGTGATACTTGCCTGCTTCTAGAATATTATCTTCCTGGTTTTCAGTTATATTTATCTGTGGTTATCGTCGCTTGTGATACTTGCCTGCTTCTAGAATATTATCTTTCTGGTTTTCAGTTATATTTATCTGTGGTTTTCGTCGCTTGTGATACCTGTCTGCTTCTAGAATATTATCTTTCTGGTTTTCAGTTATATTTATCTGTGGTTTTCGTCGCTTGTGATAGCTGTCTGCTTCTAGAATATTATCTTTCTGGTTTTCAGTTATATTTATCTGTGGTTATCGTCGCTTGTGATACTTGCCTGCTTCTAGAATATTATCTTCCTGGTTTTCAGTTATATTTATCTGTGGTTATCGTCGCTTGTGATCTTGCATGCTTCTAGAATATTATCTTCCTGGTTTTCAGTTATATTTATCTGTGGTTATCGTCGCTTGTGATACTTGCCTGCTTCTAGAATATTATCTTCCTGGTTTTCAGTTATATTTATCTGTGGTTTTCGTCGCTTGTGATACTTGCCTGCTTCTAGAATATTATCTTCCTGGTTTTCAGTTATATTTATCTGTGGTTATCGTCGCTTGTGATACTTGCCTGCTTCTAGAATATTATCTTCCTGGTTTTCAGTTATATTTATCTGTGGTTTTCGTCGCTTGTGATACTTGCCTGCTTCTAGAATATTATCTTCCTAGTTTTCAGTTATATTTATCTGTGGTTATCGTTGCTTGTGATACTTGCCTGCTTCTAGAATATTATCTTCCTGGTTTTCAGTTATATTTATCTGTGGTTATCGTCGCTTGTGATACTTGCCTGCTTCTAGAATATTATCTTCCTAGTTTTCAGTTATATTTATCTGTGGTTATCGTGGCTTGTGATACTTGCCTGCTTCTAGAATATTATCTTCCTGGTTTTCAGCTATATTTATCTGTGGAGCAACATTCTCACATGATCAATTTCAGTTGATGCATGCATGTTGAAAATCTGCAATCCGGTTAATCATTTTTAAATATCTGCGTTTGTTTAATTAATCTTTAAAGTTTTATTAATCGTTAATAAACAGTCTGAATGATACAACCTACCATTCAATGGGGATGCATAATATTGATTTCTCCTAATTGTTATTAATAATAAGGAGACACTATACATGCCTAAAAGTTAATAAAACTGTAACCTCTCTAGTAATTGTCAAATATTGCAGTAAGCCAAGTTAAAGTAATATTGTTATATTTAATTTTTTCTTAGTCATAGAGAAATTACTTAAAATATATAGCAATTTTTAAACAACTGGCTTCAAGTTTAATTATTATTTTTCATTTGGTGAAATTGCGGTGTGCTGGTTTTATATTAAATGGAATTATATTTGCCATGCTGGGATGATAAATATTATTTTATCTTTTCAAAGACCTCTGGCACAAGGTTATTTCTGAGAGGATGGGCTCTAGTGTACGCTTGAAGCCCGGCATGTCAGATATTACTAGCCCGAGATAACAGGATTATTATTTTAATTACTTTCATTATTATCATTTACTCTTTAAAGCTCAGGTGCAGTCTCTTTAATTCAACCATCGCTTAGACACTGCAATATTCAGCAGTACCTACTCATATTATTTTTTTTAAAAATTTTAAAAATTAATGAAGAAAATATGAGTGAATGTTTGAAAAAATGGAGAAGTTACATTGTCAAATTGATGAGACAAACGTAGTTATTTTTGTTATTTAATAACTTAGTCCATGTGGATTCTTGGTTATGAAATGTCATAAAATCGTAACATTACTAATAAGATGATATTGATAATTATGTTATAATATGGATATGGATAAATCTATTATAGATAATAGAAATAAATGAATATTTCTATTCAAATGTCTTATTGAAGGCCTATGAAAAAACCTTGAAATAAAAATCGAAGATTTGGCAGTTAAGGCAATTCTCTGTTTATTTAAACTTAAAGAACTGACCAAGTTGTTATATTGAACATGTTCATTTTTTTTTGTAGAAATTGATAAAGTTCAGGTAAAATCGTGAGATATAACTTAGCTGTTGAGTTAGTAAAGGTAAGGGGGCCAGGTTAGCTCAGTGGTTAATGGACTCGCCTTTGGGCTAGTATAGTATTCGGCCTTTGAACCCCACCTGGCCATCGAGTTATTCACGCGGGAGGTAAATAAATCTGGGTACTTTTGTCAGGTACCCGTGAAAAATCCATACTTGTAATGGACTTTAGTTTGGGACTACCAATGTAGAATCTGTAGAATCACCGATCAAACCAAAAGATGGTAAACGGCTGACGTTATCACCCGCTAAGGGATCGGTTTAAACCAGTGGTTCTCAACGTGGTCCATGAGAAAAATAGTGTTCTAAAGGTCCATGACACGTGGTTAGGGCTCTATGTTAAGTTTAAATGAATTCATCAGCAAACCAAAAATAAATCAAAGCGTAGTAAGCTTTGGCCGTACAATATTCACACATCATTAAAATATAAGGCCCAATATTCTCGTCAGTTTGTTAAAATGTTCCAATGTTTTAAAATTTTCTATTGGACTTCTCTTTATGGTACATTCAAAATTTATTCGGTTACAATTTATTTCAGGGTTCTTTATAAAATGTTAATGAAGAAATATTTTGTTATTGTTTTAAAAACATTTTTATATTTCGGCATGCGTTGTAGATGTAATGAAATTATTTCATAATTAACGATTTTCATTTTCCTAAAAACAAATAATTATTTATAAATTTGCATAATCATTTTTTTTTAAATCATTTGTTTGGACTTGCTAACTTTTATTTATATTCTTTAGTTTATTTCAAAATTGTTTCAATTCTTTCATTGTTTTTTAAAAAAATTGAAATTTTCAAATTTTCAAAAACGTTTAAAGACCCTACATGAAGATGACTAGAGAAAGTCGAAAGCTAGTATACAATGGTCTTGTAAGTTATGTTAGTTTTCAATTGTATTTGAATTGTTGACATCTATTGAAGTGTTTCAAAAAAGTGTCTCAATGTCCTTTGGACAACTCATTTGGGAATTACCACCTTATATTCACAAGACTGTCAGGAGACTGGAACAGCTTAGTTTAAAAGTCGTTAATACCGAAGCTGCAGTACATTTCAACAAAGTATGCCTCCAAGAAGATTTGCTGCCAACCTATACTAATTTTTTTTTAAGTATACAGGGGGAGTGGGGGTCCACAAGTAGCTTTTAAGGGGTCCATAAGTAACTTTTAGGGGTCCACAAGCAAACAAAGGTTGAGAACCCCTGGTTTAAACGATAGTAAGGGTAAATATCTTCACTTTCTTGGAAAGTATACACTTAGCTTCTACATAATCTAAGGTATCTTACAAAGAACACGTACTTTGGGAACGTACTGTTCTTCAGTTTATACCTTAAAATAAGAAATGCAACGTAACTCTCAATCAGAACGCGTTATTTCTATTACAAAACTTAGTCCAAGTGGATGCTTGGTTATTAATCGTCACATAATAGTAACATTACTAATAAAATGACATGTCATTTTCAATGTCATTAGTTGAATAATCACTAAGTGACATTACCTCATTAACAGGTGATTATAAAACAAGTTTCCACATTATTATTGTGAAAACAAGGTGTTCTCAATGTTTTTTTTGTTTTTTTATTTTCTTCTGGTAGAACGCCTTCAGTAAAATTTCATTTTTACTACATGCTTCCAATTATATTCCTTGTCCATCTATTTTTATGTTGAATTAAATGAACATAGTGAGACAATAACTATTTTTAAACTTGTCATATGCGGTCCACTGCCTCATTCCTTGCATTACCCTGTGCCCATGCATCCAAATGAGGGTTAGCTTAGTTTTACTAGTTTTATTGTAACATTTCTGACCTTTTCGAATACAAGACTAGAGTACATGTCTTGAAATCAGGAAGCTTCTGATCCATGTTAGTATATGTGGTAATTAATTTCTCCCTGTTAAATATTCTATGATGAGCATTACATCTGGTAACATATAGGCTATCTACTAATATTTCCTTCTATTAAATTACTAGACTACCCGTGACCCTTTGTGCCGCTCACAAATTATAGAATAGTTATTGCAATAAATTTACTGAAGTTGACAAGGTTCAACCATTATTGAAATAATGGTTAAGGATAATTTTAATTGTTTCTTGTTATTAAGGCATGGAAACAGATTCTAATATGGCCCAAGCTATTGATATATTATTGTTAATATGATTTAAGATATAAACACAGTAAGCATATTTAACAAAATAAAAATCATTCAAAATAAAAAAAAAATATTTATTTTATGACATATATAAATAAACTCAATTTAAGTTGTATACTTCAAAATCGAAATCAGTTTATTTACCCAACATAAAAAAACATTATTGAAATGAATGTGTCTTTATTATAATATTACTTATTAAATTAAGTAAATTTAATAATTACTTATTAAATACTAAGGTAATAATATTGCCTTAAAACATTCGTATTTTATCTGACAGTTGTTCAAGTTTGTTTTTAAAATTATTCATTTTTAACCTCTAATGTAATAGCTTATTATATATTATATGTTATCCTATATTTGTTATTATGTAATACAACTAGAACAACGCCAATCATAACAAAAGTAAAGATTATAATAATTTCAGGTGTCTATCTCCACGGAATATGGGTGAACAAACAAACAAACAAAACAAACTCATGAACTTTATATTATATACCTATAGATTTAAAATTTAATTTTCTGCTAAGGTGTTACGCAGTGACGGCTCTTTTATAAGGGCTGCAGAGGTGTAAATCCCCCTGATCAGGCTGAGAACGACCCCAAAGATACAATTGTTCTACTCTCATATAAGTTTAATATTGCACTTACATGCAATATATTATACATGTATTATACAAAGCAGTTATATGGCTGCTATCATGTGTATTTCTTAATATTTTTTTAAGAAATTTACAGGAATTATTATAGATTTAAATGAAAATACAAGCTTCATTTAAAGACTGAACGGTAAATCTGGCTGGCTGCCCAGTTGATTAGGAAATATTTGTGCTCCAGAGCGTAAATTTGGCCAACCAATAATGGCACAATACTTTAAGTTTATAAAAATTCCTTTGAATTATCTTATTATTAATTTCATATATTGTTTAGGAAAAGATTATTTGGTGACACCAAATGGATGCCAGAAATCCTGAAGACTTCAATCAACCAGGTTAACTTGTTATTGTATTTTTAGTTTGGTTCATTTAGCTCTCTGATGATGTTGTAACGAAAGGCCTTAGAGCATTGTAATTAATATATATTTGTTTATTGTGGTGTTTACTTCATATATATATATATATATATATATACATAATATTAATAACACACAGAAATGAAACAGAAACTCACTACAATCTTTCTGATAACGAGGGTATCGAAATTCAGTAGTGGGTGTCTATTTCATTTTTGAGTGTTTTTTTGTGAGTATAGTTTATTTAGCTCGTGGAACCGTTTCTTTTACTGTATAGCAATTAAATGAAACGATTCAACGGACTTTTAAATAAAAAAAAATTAAAACGAATATATAAATAGAAGTGAATTATGTCTGTTTCTATCTCTGCGTTACCTTCGTTACTGCTCGCAAGAGAACCTCTACCTGATGACAACGCTAGTCGAAATATAATAGTGAGTGTTGAATGACTTTAATTATGTTTTTCTTTTTTGTATTGAGAATATATATATATGTGTATAATATGATATAAAATATAAGTGTGAATCATACTACAACAAACTTATTTTTTTTTGGCTGAAAATTGAGAAACTGTGTTACATCGTCATATTAATACCTCCTTATGCTAGATATTCCTTGCATTTTTTTATATTTTCAACCAAATTCTATCTTTTTTGGCGCATATATACTCGTAAAATAATGTGATATTTAATTATTAATAATAAAGTTGTGTTTGAGTTTATTTAATAAAAAGCATTCGTAGGCACTGTTTAGGCCTTAGCTGTAACATACTACTGAGTGTGATACTGTACTGGTAATTCAAAATTACGTAGAGATACATGCATGCGTAATAATATTAGTGTTATATATTGCATCGAACCTTATATTATGTTGTTGTTTTTTTTACGGCTTAGTCATTAATAAATGTCCCCTTACGTGACACTTCTAGAGGAGATGTTGGTAAATTGCATGAAAGTTTGTTTCCCATTTTGTAGAGAAATAGGGAAGCAGCAGGAAGCCCGAGGTAAGATAGAAGTGCTAGGCTGCCGGCATTTCATTCTCGTCGAGCCTGGCAATATCTATTTTTTGATAAGGTGGGGGTTGGTAGAGCACCGCTTCCAGATTTATCTTCGTCACTCCGACTTGTTCTTGCAGGCAATCAATTACCACACACATCAGCGCTTCAAGCGGCCATTAACACAAGCTAGAAGGTTTTAACTTTGACAATCAATCTTTATAAAGCATTTAATAATCAACTGTATCGAATAAATAGCCCATCTTTCTATTCAGTACATAAGCTGCATCAATTCGAAATCACTTTCCAATTGTATCCATTTTGTTGGACGTTTATGAAATTCTATCTTTTCCAAATATTACATTATCTGCAGAGATAGATACAATAAAGAACGATTAATGACAGCATTTTAACAGAAATTACATCAAAATAGGACATTCTTTTACATAAAGCAGCGTATATAACAGATATCAGTTGTTTTTTTCTAAGTAGGTATATTAATTAGCAGTTTTTACGTTGCATCTCATGTGGATAATGCAAAATGTGAATGACGAGGACAACCAAATATAAATAGAATTGAATCTATATTTTCGTAGGTGAAGAAAGCGACTAAATACGTCAGAGGCGGTAAGGAGCTGAAATTACGGTGGTGTGACAGCGTTGGGAAATACTATTGGATGTAAGTATTCAGTAGGATATGTTTCTTTTTATTGGTTGAGTGGTGATCATGAGTAATGGAAGCAGCAAATTGAAATCCTAACAATTGGAGTTCAAAGTGGGCATCAGTTCTTCAGTACCTTATTGATCTCTGGCTTCAATTCTGTAAAGATATGTTGAACTTTGCTATGAAGGAAGTGCAGTAGGATGTAGTATCCAGTCGTAACATTCAGTAAGTGCTCAGTGGCATAAGGCCATCATAAATGTTATAACAACAACTAAACCATTCTGTAAAGATATCTTGACCTTGCTATGAAAGCAGTGCAGTAGGTGATAGATATCCAGTCGTAACTTTTAGTAAGTGATCAGCGAGATGAGGCTATGACAAAGGTCTTGAAAGAATCTGAACCAGCTTTATCAGAAAATAGATGGAATTAAATTGGGAAACCTTTTCATATTAGACAATTTTAGAGCTAATATTATTACCGTAAACAGTAAAGGAGTTATGCCTCTGAGTCTGCCCTCTTCTGCGGATAAACGTGAGCAGGCTTCTAGAAAATAAGCGTAACGTATGTTTTAACGATTCTACTTCAATGACAAGTATCTGCAAATAACATATGCTAGTTATGCTAGTTATTATCTGTAAGTTATACTATGCTAAAATACTATTACGATATTACAAGTTATCCTATGCTGAAATACTATTACGCTATTACAAGTTATACTATGCTGCTATATGCATATAAAATTAACGCAGGCCCTAACCACGTGTATAGATCCCGAAAGTTCTATTTTTACTCGTGTACCCCGAGTAATCCTCTGTGGACCACGTTGAGGAGTACTGCAGTAAAAACGGAGTCATCCCAAAGTTCCTACTCTTTTCTTAATTATCATTAATTTAATTTCCGTTTTCTAAAGGCAAAATAATGAAATGTTTAAATTGCATACATTGCAATGTTTGTTTAATAAAACTACAGTTGTATACCAGGAAAACTTATTTTTGAATGTAATATATTTTCTTTAGCTATTCTAATAAAATTTTCATACTTGCATCAACATTTTTTGAGTATAAAGTTGATGGAAAGTTTGTTCAACTTCTTGGTAATTGAAGTTTAAACAGTTCTACACTTATTGATTCATGTAAAAGCTTTCGTTTTTGTTTCCAGTATGCTTTGAATTATCAGCTGAAGGAAAAAGAAAATAGACTATTAAATTCTATTTAATCTATGTTTTTTTCTCTTATTTGACCAATAATGATTTCCGTTTCTAATACAGAACTTATATGATTTAACCTATGTGCTGTTCTAGCGATAGTTTGGTTCATTTGTTATATTGATCCCATTGCAGTTATGGGCGTATCATTTTACAGTCTCATTCTACAATATGAGTGATAAATGTTATCATCATTTGAGATTATTGCAGATAGGTTCATAAACGTGTAGAGTAGAAACTCGTAGTACGAGTGCCTCATTAAAAGAGCAATTTACTTCACGAGCAGCCACCCATAAGAATATTTGTTTCGTTCGACGAGTAAAAATTCGTAGTGCGAATGGCCGTCTTCCTCACGCCTAGACAAAATCAATTTTAACTTTGGTAGATTAATAAAAGTTGATTATTTCTTGCATGCATTGTTATTATAAATACTGCTTATAGAGCATTGTTTTTTTTTTCTAATTTCACAATTTCTGTTTAAGAAATAAACTATAAACAGTCATTTTCGGGATGGAAAGGATAATTTATTTTCATATCAATTACAACGTGAAAAATTGCTTCGTAATACGATTAAATAGTAATATAAGCTCGATCTATTAACGAATTAAACTGGTACTACGAAGTTTTACTATCCTAGATATTGTACAGCCTTGGAACATACATCTATTCACCCTTCTCCTTGAGAAAGCATCCATTGTACTAGATTTTATATTCAATATGATAAAATAGTATTCTTGAAAGAATTGAGCATGTGATCCCCTAAACTAAAGACAACCGCTACCTTTGAATCATAATCGACCCTTTAAATAACTTAAATAATAAATTTTTAAAATTCTTAGTAGATTAAAACATTTTTTTTCTTGAGACTGATTCATGGTTTCTTGGTATCTCCTAAAATGTTTTTTTTATATATGATTATCATATGTATATGTTATACTGTATGATGGATGATAAAATTGGTGTTATTTTTATGGATGGTATGGTAGTCCTATGGGAATGGTATGTATGGATGGTATGTTGATGGTAACCATGTGTATAGGTAGTACGGTGGTCCAATGTATAGGAATGACATGGATGTGAAGTAAACAAGGTAATGTGTATATGTGTATGGGAGTATTAAGGCAAAAGCAACGTGTATATCAGGTTCATGGTGAGCAAAAGTATGGAGCGATGTGTATTGCTGGTATAACAATATGAGGTATGCGTACGATATGCAAGGGTAATAAATGAATTGATATTCTGCTGGGCATCGACGTTTGCACATTCTACTTTAGCACTATTCGCTATTTTGCACGTTTTAAAAAAAAAACAACTTACTACTGTGTGGAGAACGTATATGTCAAGTACATAGAACAATTGAGAAATGCATAGCATGTTATAGAATACTTTATAAAGAAAGGAAATAAAAGAGTGGTATTCAACTATCTTTTGACAAATTTATAAAGGAAACTCCCGAAAGTACTTAACACGCCCCTTTAACTTCATTATTTATACATAACGATAAATAAATACTTCGAAACACAGTTATTGGAGCATATTTTTTTATATCCCTCTACTTTCAAACATTCGACATTTGCACAGACTTTCAGGAACTAAGTATACGAGTCGACGTATGCAAAAGTCGAGAGCCCATTATAGGTAGTATGTTGTTTGTGGTATAGCGAGTTGATTTATGCTTATGTATATGTTCTATGTTGAGTAGATGTATGGAGTGATGTGCAAATATGGTATATTGCAATGACTTATGGTGGTGAAGTGTAGGGGTGGTATTATATATAGAATGAATGAATGAATGAATAAATCTTTATTGAGGACCTTCTGTCTAAGCTATACAGACTGCTGTAGCCGTACTGAGAGGACTGGGTGCTCCCCACCAGGCTTTTTCCCCTTCGTTCATTAATGACATAGTAACAACATTAGTAATAATAACTATACTTAAAGTAATAATAAAAATAAAAATAACAGTAATTTTAATAAAGAATAATGTTATATATAGATGCATGGTGTTATATATTTGGCTTCTTTGAGTTGTCCGGGGAAAGATATATTATTAGTTCAGATGGTGACCAATAGGAATAAAGTGTTTTGTAGGTCTAGATGAGTCTGAGTGTGCGGCTGTTAGAAGGCCCCAGCCACTTGCTACCCAGCGAAGCCTCTGTTATTGCACCAATAGGTATAGAAGTTGCACAGTCCCTGTTTGAGATAAGGATATTAGAGGAAAACATGAGCTTCACTTTGCAGTCAACTCCTTATTTCCTTTCCGTTTCAGTTTTTTATGGTGGTTGGGTGTTGGTTATTTCTATTGTATACTACTGATATGAATTTTACTTTTCTTGAATCTCTTGTTAGTCTTCTAGGAAAAGTAGCCTTTGTTTTCATGTCAATAGGGGTAGAGGTTGCACAGTCCCTCTTGATTAATAAATATTGTCACTGGACTCCAACTTCTTTACCTAGAGACTTCTTCAAGTTATTAGTTGTGTAGAATTTGAACCTACACTGTATTTTGCTCTGTGGATTTTTAATGCTTCTATTTCTAGATGGTTGGTTCAAGGGAAGATATTTCGGCATGGTGACGTCTCGATGATATTAGTATCGACCTGATTCAACCACTCTCTGGTTATCTTCAAGCCAATACATGTTATATACATGCATATATATGAATTATATAGCGATAGATATAAAGTGTAATATGTGTGATTTGTATATTGGATGGATCTGTCATATGATATATAGAAGGTATGATGTTATGTATATGAGTTACAGTAAGAAGATGTATGATATGTTGTGTATCATTCGATGGTAGTATGATGTTTATGTGTTGTATGTAGGTAGGTGTATGGTGTATTGGGTATTCGACTGTACGAGTATAGTGTTGCACTGTATAGTATGCAGTCATTCATTTAACCTCAGACGTGAAATATATAAAGAATACTGGAATTTATCTCATATCTAAAGAATATCTTATCATTTAACGGAGAATATTCGTTATGGAGTGAAGGAACTATTCATTATGGTCATTACTTTAACTAAGATTGTAAAAATAAATGAAAAGAGATAAAATTTATACGAACGATATATAAAGTCCACGGCGTTTTTGTCTATTTCAGGGCTGAAACTACAAAAATGATCCAAATTGTTCAGAATAAATGTACCATCTTTAAAATACGATCTCTTTTATACGCTAGATATAAAATATTCAACCTGATTTGAAATGGGACATATTGATTACCACATCACTTCACTTATAAAGAATGAAGAAGAATACCTACCTGTCTATTTCGTATCTCCTCCTATAGGATTATAATCCAAGCGTCAATATTTCCAGCTCTTTCATAGCGTCTGACTGGAAGCAAGATAGGAGTTTTACATATATTGTCTGATAACACTATGCAACCATAAATACAACACTTTCACACGAAAAAGAGTACTATTAGGCAAAAATTACATTGCCCTGATACAGAAACTTAATTATGTTATATATTTTAAGACATAACACCAAAAAGTAAATTGAATACAACTCATTTATAGTAAATAATAATTACTTACTTGAAAACTTATGAGATCCATCCACTTCTAGCAGCACAAACAGATGAATATTACTTATCGTATACGACTATGCAATTATGAAATAACTGCTGTATATAACAAACTAATGTACTATTTGAGAATTTTACCTGACCTTTAATCTGGAAGGTACCCAACAGTCCATCAGCACGGCATGTAAATTACGCTCTTGCAGCAGGTAGCTAGTATAGAAACTTACAAATGACTAGAAAAGTGGATGTTTTTATTATCTCTTTATTCTTATTCGTATAGTATACTTAACAATAAATCAACTAGTATGATTTACCAGTTTATTAGAAAAGTGAAACACTAGAGAGGTGTAAATCCGTTTCCTCATCTCCTGCTTATCGACATACATAGACAATTATTCTTGAGAAGTTTTCAGCGACTATGTTTGAAGTAGGGTTTCTATTATTAACCTTGATATTAAATTAGTCATTAAGATTTTGAAAGTTCTGAGCAATGCGCGACATGTTGGTAGCAGACACTCACGCCCTCCTTACTCCCTACCACAACTACTCTAAATGTAGAAAATTATTGCAGCAGACAATTTGATCACCAGTTTATTGAAGTTGAGTTTCTATTAGTGCTTGATATTAAATCAAGGATAATGATTAGAAAAAGTCCAAGTTCATTAGAAATAATGCATCAGGAATAGCAGTCATATAGAATCTCCTGACTTCTGAAATTTGTTATTGTAGACAATTTAAACATTGGTTTTTGCAGAATTCGACCTCTATTACTTCACTTAATATAAAATGAATGATAATTACATGCATCTAGCTAGGTGCAACTGCATGCACCTTATACTTATATTTATCCTAAGGAATATTTTTTGTAGGCCATTTCAGAATTTGTTTTCAAACACTTTGTACTCTAGCAGTACTTAATATTCAATAAATGATAAAGATGTTGCAACCTTTTACCGAAAACTCTACTATTGCACCCCCCCCCCCCCCCCAACTATTACCAAAGAAACCTACCCTTCTTCTTAGTCAACAACAAAGGTTAACATTTTTGAATACCCACTATGTCAAATAATTAAAAAGATGGATTTAATACAATCATTTGTATGTCAAACAGAATCTAGGTTAACATTTTTTAAACCTAAATTTTTTTTCTAAAAAGCGGATTTTTTTTTTAAAAATTGCCGCGTTATTTCACCCCATGCTTTGAAACAAGAGTGGTGTTGACTTTTGTTCGACAGGACTAGACATTTGTTGGGAATCACAAACTAAACGCAAATACGCCGCTCCTGTGCCAGCTGTCTCAACAAAACCAGTTTTTAATCCTCTCTCCCTCTCTTGTCATCTTTTCATTTTCCATGTAAACTTTTTTACTAAATTGTTTCCCATTTGATATATCTACAACTTATTAGTGCTAATCCCAATATTTTACTTATAAATCATTTGTAGTAAATCAATTGCAGCCATTACGGGCGTTGGTTCTACGACTACAGAGCTTTCACGTAGACTTACAATGCACTTTGCAGCCGGAGAACAGGAAGAACATACAATGAATACCCATAAAATAAAGCTAAATAGGAAAACATTAGAAGATAATATTGAAATATTATATCAAGAAAATGGCCATAGGAAGCTACATATTATTGAAACGTTAGTATATAAGAAAAGAAGCCAAACCTTAACGATCAGGCCACACGTTTTTCTAGAATTTAAAAGTTACATATGTAAAAAGGATATAAGAACTAGATAGTGTAAATAATGATGTGTAAGTTTGATGTAGTATAATTAGAAGTGATTTAAGGAAAAACTGTTGAAAACAAACCTGTTGATACAAAGTTAAGTTTAGTTTTGATGTAAATTTTAGAGTGTATTGTTTTATTTTAATAAGGTTAATAATGTTAATGTTATGGTGAGTTAAGTTAGAACAGAAATAATATACGTCTATAAAGAGCAGGATCGCATAACATTTATTAAAAAGAATATCACATCACTCACGTTGAAACTATGCTGTGTATAACTGGTTTGGTTATTTCTGCTCTTCATTAATTTGCTGTTGAAATTAAACTCTCTTTACGGACAGTAAAAACAAATAGGTATATGGAGATTTATTCGAATGTATATAGTTTTTAATTATTTTAAAATGAATTTGTGATAGGTGACTAACAAAGTGAGGTAAGCGATGTAATTTTCATTAAGCTCTCATTGTTTGTGGTTAACTGGTGTCGCAGTCGTTATCAGAGCAGTCATTAGGACACACGTCTCTCTGCGCATGCGCAAACTACTTTATCTTGTCTCTCGCTCTCAGGGCATATCTGCCTCCTCTAAACTCCCTCTCTCTCGTTCTTCAAATCACTTTCTTGTTAAGGGAAAATTACTACTTGAATAGCATTATCCTTGGAATTTTAAGCAGCAAACTAGCATTCATTACCAACGATATTATTAGAGGAAAAGTAATCAACAACTCATTTAACAAACACTTTTGTAATTTATTTATATATTTTGCCATTTGTATTTTCACAGTAAATGAGTAGTTAGGTTAGTTAAGTAAAAAGTAAACCCAAATACTACCTATAATTATATAAGGAATGAGAAATGTTTATCATACTAAGCGAGTTCAAACAGTTATTATATTGTGATCACTCATTGAAGGCTAAAAGGCTAATAAAATAGGCTCCACTTATACAAGTTTAATACTCTAAAGCAGTGTTTTTCAACCACTGTGCCGTGGCATACTGGTGTTTTGCAAGGTATTATCAGGTGTGCCGTGGTATCTTCAATACCAGTAGGTGGCAGCAGTAGGTTGATAATACTCTTGTCTTGGAGACAAGCGAATTAGAGACGAACCTTGAAGCGAGAAAATGATATTATTCATTTGAATGAACTGGACGCAAGTACGAATAAAAAAAATCTGGAGTGGCCTACACTCTACTTTACTATAAGTAACTCAATGTCAAATTTCTTGAGTATATAAAATATAACGTATTATTTAAGCATAACATAAATATCTAAATGGGATATAATTATTAGCATTGCATTCGTGTGGTAGTACAGATAGTGATTGAAGGACATATCAATTTATAAGCTTATTTTTGTACATCACAAATAATTTATTATTTGCAAATAATTTCATTAGTATAACTACAGCAGTAATAACATTTTTGAAAAACCAATGTGAACATTTCTTGAAACGAAATATTATCCTACAAGAGAACATGGCTATTGTTCAAATAGCCAGTAGATTTCTTACATCGTTTACTTGACATCCTTCTACATTGAATATTAATGTAAAATTTTCAAATTTGAAACAGTAAAATACCCTTTTTTTCTCTGAAAAACATCTTAAACAGCGAAGAAAATGTTGTTTTAAGGTGATTTGTTAATTAAAGATGTACGATAATTACAGTTATTAATCTTTAAAACGAAAGATTTACATTTTGAATTATCTTTTATATTTTTGGTTTTTAACAGAATTATTATACTGGGAATTTTATGGCTTCTTAGTATTTAATAAGATCATTTTCCATCCCCTTTGTCAAATAACATATATACGAATTTTTTTTTAATGAGTGTTATCATTTACCTGCACAATATTATTCCTCTTACATCTCTTATAAGTCAATAATATATTTTAATTTTTCCATTAGGAACATCAATTTTATCTCAGTGGATTCGCTCAAAAAATTTCTAAGTCAATGTAAACAATGTAAAAAAATACAAAAAATTCGACAAGTATAGCAGGTGATCTCTTAGTCTAGGGTAAACAAAGAGTTTTTATATCGTTATTGCTCTTTCCCGTAATTGAAACTTCATGATTTTTACTTTACTATAAGTAAAGTATAGTGATCGTGAAAAAATTCGATCTCGAGATTTTGACGGAATTACATGTTTTGAGGTCCCAGAAGTCGTTTTATGACGTTTTTACGATGATGTCTGTTGTGTGTGGGTGGGTGGGTGGGTGGGTGAGTGTGTTAGCATTGCTTGTTACCACGCTACGGTCCAGAATCTTTGATGGATCAAGTTGATATTTTACACAAAAATGGGCCTCATAAAGACGAAGATCCCTATTGTTTGCAAAGAATTATGCATGATGGGAAAGTCACTTTTTTTGCCAAAAACCGTTTTTTTTAAAACATTTATTTCTCCTAAACTAATAACCCTAGAGTTTTGAGATTTTGACATTATCTTTGAGGTTACAAATGGAACAAACGAAAAATATATTCAAAATTTTATATCAACAGGAAATATTTTTTTTATCAATAAAATGTAAAAATGTTGACTTATAATTCAATCTCAAACCTTGTGAGAGCGATACAAGCCATACTGTTTGACGGACAAAGATGAGACTATGCCTATAAATAGAACATTATATGGAGAATGAGTTGAGATATTTTTTTCTAAAATTACATTCGCTAAAGGGGCGTTACAGTACGATTTGTGTTTTCAGAAAATGTTTTTTTGACGCTAAACGGCTCGTTAAAAAAAAATGAAAATTTTACCAAAAGTGGAACAAAAAATTAGCAACTTATAAAAAAAAAATCATGAAGTTTCAATTACGGGAAAGAGCAATAACGATATAAAAACTCTTTGTTTACCCTAGACTAAGAGATCACCTGCTATACTTGTCGAATTTTTTGTATTTTTTTACATTGTTTACATTGACTTAGAAATTTTTTGAGCGAATCCACTGAGATAAAATTGATGTTTCTAATGGAAAAATTAAAATATATTATTGACTTATAAGAGATGTAAGAGGAATGATATTGTGCAGGTAAATGATAACACTCATTAAAAAAAAATTCGTATATATGTTATTTGACAAAGGGGATGGAAAATGATCTTATTAAATACTAAGAAGCCATAAAATTCCCAGTATAATAATTCTGTTAAAAACCAAAAATATAAAAGATAATTCAAAATATAAATCTTTCGTTTAAAGATTAATAACTGTAATTATCGTACATCTTTAATTAACAAATCACCTTAAAACAACATTTTCTTCGCTGTTTAAGATGTTTTTCAGAGAAAAAAAGGGTATTTTACTGTTTCAAATTTGAAAATTTTACATTAATATTCAATGTAGAAGGATGTCAAGTAAACGATGTAAGAAATCTACTGGCTATTTGAACAATAGCCATGTTCTCTTGTAGGATAATATTTCGTTTCAAGAAATGTTCACATTGGTTTTTCAAAAATGTTATTACTGCTGTAGTTATACTAATGAAATTATTTGCAAATAATAAATTATTTGTGATGTACAAAAATAAGCTTATAAATTGATATGTCCTTCAATCACTATCTGTACTACCACACGAATGCAATGCTAATAATTATATCCCATTTAGATATTTATGTTATGCTTAAATAATACGTTATGTTTTATATACTCAAGAAATTTGACATTGAGTTACTTATAGTAAAGTAGAGTGTAGGCCTCTCCAGATTTTTTTTTTATGAATTGCTAATTTTTTGTTCCACTTTTGGTAAAATTTTCATTATTTTTTAACGAACCGTTTAGCGTCAAAAAAACATTTTCTGGAAACACAAATCGTACTGTAACGCCCCTTTAGCGAATGTAATTTTAGAAAAAAATATCTTAACTCATTCTCCATATAATGTTCTATTTATAGGCATAGTTTCATCTTTGTCCGTCAAACAGTACGGCTTGTATCGCTCTCACAAGGTTTCAGATTGAATTATAAGTCAACATTTTTAATTTTATTGAAAAAAAAATATTTCCTGTTGATATAAAATTTTGAATATATTTTTCGTTTGTTCCATTTGTAACCTCAAAGATAATGTCAAAATCTCAAAACTCTAGGTTAGGAGAAATAAATGTTTTAAAAAAAACGGTTTTTGGCAAAAAAAGTGACTTTCCCATCATGCATAATTCTTTGCAAACAATAGGGATCTTCGTCTTTATGGGGCCCATTTTTGTGTAAAATATCAACTTGATCCATCAAAGATTCTGGTCCGTAGCGTGGTAACAAGCAATGCTAACACACTCACCCACCCACCCACCCACCCACACACACACAGACATCATCGTAAAAACGTCATAAAACGACTTCTGGGACCTCAAAACATGTAATTCCGTCAAAATCTCGAGATCGAATTTTTTCACGATCACTATACTTTACTTATAGTAAAGTAAAAATGGGTTCCATTCAAAGGTACAACCTTGACAGCAGCATGAGATTATAGTATCTTGAAATGTTCTCACTTACCAGTAAGTGCAGCATAAAGTGAGCACATTTTCATTGAGACAAAGCGGGATAAATGGGACGAAATGAGAATTACAATCTATTTATACATATTTTATTGTATACATATATTTGTATATGTATAAATTTATTTATACATGATTTATTAATTTAATACATATAAATTTATAAAAAGATTTCACATAAACACGTGAAATAACAATCAATGATCAAACCACAATAAGAAATGGGAAAACAAGACTAAGATCTTTCAACCGTAACAAGGGGTTTTCGTAAAGAGTCAAAAACCCAACTTAAGTTGGGTCAAAAAACTTAAGTCAAAAAACAGTTGGGTTTTTGACTCTGACAAAGACCGCATGTTACGGTTGAAAGATCTTAGTCTTGTTTTCCCATTTCTTATTGTGGTTTGATCATTGATATAAATTTATATGTATGTATTTGTACAAATAGATATATTTGTACAAAAATGTATTTCTTATTAGTTATTTGTAGCTATAAAAATATTTGTAAAAAATAATAATTCAAACACCATAATTTTAAATCAAATTAATTTTTTTTATTTTAAAAAAATATAATTTTAATTTTGATCCGAGCAAATACTTTGCAATAGATTGGGATCATTTATTAAAATGTCGTGAAATATTTCTCATGAATTAGTCAAATTATATTTTACACTTAATATAGATTTTAATGTTTTAATGTTTAACTGAGGTTTTTCAGTCATCCATATTTTATTGATACCAGAAAGAACGCGTTATGTTGCTGCATTTGATCCTGGAAGGGAGAGCGCGAATTTTACAATATTCAAAATATTTTGAAAAGCAATATTATTCTGTAAAAAAAATGAATGAATAACTTCGAAAATTTTTGTCTCTTTCCAGATTTGAAGACAACTAACATTTCTTTTTTCATCTGTAACATATCTTTTTACTAATGACACCTCATCAGAAAAATCATTTATGCAAACACTATTTTTCGGATAATGGTTACTAATATATTCAAAAGATTTTTCTACATATTTCCATAAAATCTTCTTTTTTAATCTCACACTATGAAAATTTTTAATATCTTCGCATTGAACTGTCTATTCTTCAAGATATTCCAAGCATTTACTGTAAAAAATATTGATATGTTTCAGAAAATCAGGCTGTTTAATAGCATCTTTTCTACTAACCTAGTGATGTTTTTTTTTGAATAATTAAAGGAATATATTCGTTATCAATTCTTTTTCGTAATTTTTTTTAAATTATTGTTTTCATTTCACACTTCTGAATTGATGTCCTCTTCAATAATGTTCACAGCATTGTGAAATAATGTTCACCAATTTATACTCACCATAATATTTAATATAAAATAGGTAATATATTTATACAGTACATTTAAAATGAGAAATGCAGATATTTTCTAAAATTCGGGACATTTTGAAAATCAGAGGGATGCAGGACAGTCCACCGCCAAAATCGGGGCGTGTGGTCACTTTAGTGCAGGCTGTTAATACCTCTGCGATATGTGAGATAATAATGAAAATTTTGAGAAAAAAGTCTTTATTTCCCTTCAACCTTTACAAAAATAAAAGTAGTATAAGATTTGATAATGTTTACATGAGTGTAGCTGGGTGAATAGGAATAAAACATTTGTATACCTGTAACAAATTTCATAGTTTGATAAATTATAATAAAATTTGGAAAAACATTACTCTGAAAGCATGGTAATGTAGTATAATTAATTAAGTAATTATAACTTTCTCTTCTGATATTATATCATCTTAAAAGTTCGATAAAGTTGTATTAATATAAATAAATCATGAAAACAATTTTACTATTCGATATAATGGAAGGGGAACCACATAACTTTTAAAAAACACTCTTAAGTTTCATCTTACTTGTTCGCTTGATCGCTTACTTGTTCACCTCTGGACTGGTAGATCCAGGACTCGGTGCCCACTCTGACCATCAATTTATTCATGCAAGAGGAGACAAAAGGTTGGGCTCTCGAGCCTGTACGGTGTTAATTACTCGTTAAATTTGTCTATTCTAAATACAATTGAGTTAGACGAACTTTATAGGGTCCAGGTCAGCTCAGTATCAACGTGTTAGCCTTTGAACTGATAGTTCCCGGGGATCTCTCTCTGGCCTTCCATTTAATTTCGTGGGAGTTGAATAAATCTGAGCACATCGTCCCTCAGAGAGTACGTTAAGCCGTCGGTCCTGAGTCTGTACGATGTCAGGTACTCGTTAAAAATCCCAACACTAAATATACTTGAGTTAGGCCAAAATTATGACTTCCAATGTAGCAACAATCTTCTTTGTGTGGTACGAGTATAAGACAAGTCAAATCTTTGGTCTATGTACGTTCCCTGATGGGACAACAACTGCAACATAACCAAACCTAATCGCCACCTGTCTCATTCTGATAAGGTTTTAACTGCACATTAAAAGAAATAAACGAACAACATTTATTTACAATAATCTGATAAATTCACCACAAAGTATGGTAATAAGTACACTATTATCACATTAAAAGAATTGAAGGAATTAAATTGATTATCACTGACAATGGTTTTACCTTTACTGGGAGTAGAATTAAGTTTATATCAGTTCATATTTCTTGACTTATGCTGTTGCTCATAAATATACAATTTTTGAACTAATTAATTACGAACACTCTGTGAATAAATATTATTTTTGTAGGGAATGATTCAATAAAAGAAGGTAATTGAATTTGACTATTTTAGTTGGTTGACTGTCCACTGGCCAGAGTACCCTAGGAATTGAAATACAGAGGGACCTAAAGGGAATGGATACATACATTATCATGTAAGGCAGATTAGCCGTCTGAAATGTATAATTTGATGACGTTGACTTGATTATGCAGATAGGGCAGGATTACTGGGTTAGGAGAGGGTCCTAATACGGTTGCATTTATTACACTCTGTCTCTGGTTAATACAAGAGAAAAGCTTCTTTTTTTTCCTTTCACCTCGGCTTACACTCATTTAACCAATACGTTCCGTTCAGCTTTAAAGTATTTACTTCAGATTTATATTTCAAATGTTGTCAATGAACTGAAATAATTTATTTATAGTTTTTATCAATAACTTTGGGTACACTCTCTCACATGTATTATATAAAGTCAATTTACATTTTTCACATATCCGAGCTTTCCATTTATTTCATTAATTATTAACGTTGAAATCAATTAAATATAAATTATACATTTTTTTATGGAACACAAATATTTTTAGTTTTGAAAACATTTTATTCAAAATTAGTTATTTTCCAAATGATAATACAATTACTTCTGAAACTTAAATAACAAAGTTAAAAAAGGAGTAAATAATTTTGTCTTTGTCTTTTATTCCATTCGTTAAACTGGTTTTTAATATGAGGAATAATTTTTGGCAGGAGAGAGGCGTTTTTGTTGTAAGAGACAAGTGTTCACCGACTTTGTACTATCACATGAATAAAACAAACCGAGTTGATGGTTCTTAAACTTTGATAATTCTAGATATAAAGCGAAATGTGTTTTGGAAAAAGGAAGGTTAGGTTTTTTTTTATCAGGGTTTGAACCTCTGATCTATCAGTCTAGAGGCGAACACTTAAGCCACTGGTCTTCTCTGGCTTCTTATACAGGATTGAATAAATCGGACCCACATCTCTGTGTCAGAGGAATAGTGAGTGACTGTCGATTAACTAACCCAATGAAAAGTAAAAAATAATTATATCTGGAACTGTATGTCTGAAAATATCTATTGACTTTTCTGACTGAGTTACTGAAGCAACCAATGTTCACATATTCAGATGCAAAATGTCTATCAGAGTTATTCACCTTGTGATATAGAAATTTACTCAACTATCCTTTTGTATATATTACCAACGAAAAATCAAATTATTGATTATCAAGAAAAAATAATTGAGTTTGATTTGCCAACTCTCTCATGTTTGATCAATGACTTCCGTATTAGAGTGGACACTAGCGTAACAGATGACTCTGATAAGTAATTCCATTAATATTGAAGTATGATTGGCCGGAATGAACTAAAATCTAATTTGTAAATGTCACGTCTTTCATCCCTGAGGATTTCAGTTTTTATGGTGTCATTTCTGATTGAATTCAGTAATTAAATATTATTTGATTTTTTTTTTAGGTAATTGGTAAAATTTTTATATATATTTAGTTTTCATTATCAGTATAAAATGCATTCATATCAGCAAAACAAGGGTATTAATGATATATATATATATATTTGACCTAAATCCGCGGAAAGATTGAATACATTCCTGTAGATGGCAAAAATGTGCAGATCAAGGAAACGCGTTGAATGATTAAATATATATATATATATATATAAGAGAGAGAGAAATCAGAAGAACACACTTACAGTCTCTAATTTTCGGTTTGAACCGTCTTCAGGAGAGATAAGAGAGGGAAACCAAGCGCACTGGATCAGAGACGGTTGGAGACCAACAGTGTTGCCGCATGCGCGCCCGTTCACAGAAAATAAGGTAGACAGGAATCAATTTATAATTAATTTATAATTTATAAAATAAAATAATGGAATATGAAAACAATAAATATATAAAAAAGAAAAAATTGAAAAAATAAGGGAAATTGATCAGAGTTTTTTATATATTTATTTTTTTATATATTTATTGTTTTCATATTCCATTATTTTATTTTATAAATTATAAATTAATTATAAATTGATTCCTGTCTACCTTATTTTCTGTGAACGGGCGCGCATGCGGCAACACTGTTGGTCTCCAACCGTCTCTGATCCTGTGCGCTTGGTTTCCCTCTCTTATCTCTCCTGAAGACGGTTCAAACCGAAAATTAGAGACTGTAAGTGTGTTCTTCTGATTTCTCTATGTTTCTTTGTTTATATTGAACTATATTTGTCCGTTTTGGATCGTATTTCCAACGAAAAAAAGTGTATATATATATATATATATATATATTATATATATTAAATATATATATATATTTCACGTAAATCTGCGGAAAGATTGAATACATTCCTGTAGATGGCAAAAATGTGCAGATCAAGGAAACGCGTTGATTAAATTTGTTTTATTCCTTTTTATGACTTTAAATATGTCTCAAGACACTAAGTTTAGCTCCTTGTTATTTGTCATAAATTTGAGTCATGCGCAGTTGACGGGGTTGATTTTAAATTGGCAGCCCTTTTTCAAGAGTTCATTATAGAAAAGATATTAAATAAGTACATGAAATGATAGAGCTTCTCGACATATTTGTTGTCAATTTCAAAGAATGCCCTAAAAGTTGTTTCTTGAATTGATTTTATTTATAATAAACAGTGGCATTGAAATGATGGGGGGGGGGGGGGGGGTGTGATCTGGCACATGCCAGAGTGCGGCATTTTGATGGGGTAAAAAGAGAAAATAAAAAAAAAAATTAATTTTATACCAAAATTAAGGTCATAATTGTTGTTATATTCTATCCGTGTAATGTTATTTTTAAACAGATTTTCCACTGTAATATTTGCTATTAAAAAATAAATTTATTTTAAATTTTTCAAAACTAGTTTTTTAATGGAGATGACAATTTATAATATTTATATGCGTAGCCAGTTAGTTTATTTTAACAAGCTTTTAATGATTCGAATTATACGTTTTTGTTTTGAAAAATTTTTGGTTTTCTTTGTTGACGACTGTGTATGTATACCAGTATTGTAAAATGATGAAAGTCTGGGACCATTGACAGCATTCTAAACTTGTATCCTTGATTGTATGTTTATGAAAATAAATATGTTTTGGAGTGTTGAATGTTAAAGGATTATCAACGACCAGCCAGTTGGTGGGGGGGGGGGGGGGCAGGTTTTGATTACCTGAAGTGACTGAAATATACCAACCAATGAGACCGAAAGCAACTATCTTTAAATGTTATGAGCGCTGAACCTTGCGTCTCCATTAACCTAATACATGGAAAATCTAATCACACTGAAAAGACTACACCTTTTTTTTTCCGTTAGGCTCATAAACTACTGCCATTTGCTCTTCTAACTTTAGAAGTTTCCTATCTTTGGAGTTAACTATACAAACTTTAGAAAGTATACAGAAGCAGGAGAGGAAGGATTTGAATCTATTTCTTTTTCGTGAGCCTGTATGACTCCACGTTGTTTGCTTTTGTGTTTATTTTGTTTGTTTTTGTTTTTTGTGATGTCTGTCGTGGACGCCCGTCTCCGCGAGGTCCACCTTGGGTGCGCCGTGAAATGCAAGATCGGAATTTTGATTTGCGAATATTGTTGAGGCTGAATGGTTTATGGGAAGAAATCAAAACAGGTTGTTATCCTACAACTCTGTAGGGTTGATAAGTACAAGTAGTGTGGAATTCCCTTTTTTTTTTTTAACCGTCGAGGGACTGACAAAATCAACCCTCTGTTTCTGATTCCTCGAGGGAATGTTGCATCTCCCATTGATTCTACATTGGGAGTTCTAAAGCATATTTAGTATATTTATAATAGGAATCTTCAGAGAGTACTAGACATCATACAGGCTCGGGACCGATGGTTTAACGTCCTCTCCGAAGGACGACTGTTCAGATTTATTCACTGAGATTCCCATACCTCCCGAATTCGAGTCCACCCTGATCAGTGTTCTCAGTCCCTGAGAAACCTGATCAACAAAGTTGTTTTGAGTTTACAGCAATAGTAACATTGGGATTGGGATGACACTTATATATTTTTTTTTAATTATAGCCCATTTAGATTCTTGTATATTATGAATTAAAGGATTGCTCCAACCTTTAATGACCACACAGATTTGAATTTTTGTCTTGTTTCAAAATTCATTTATCATTATCATAGTTCTAGAGATCAGAAATAAAACAAAACAGAAAAGTGAAAACTTATCCAACGATGGGTAGTAAAGTCCTCTTTCTTTTCTAATCAGTCGAGATCTAACAAATTTATTTTTGTGTTTGTTTGTTGTTTCTTATTTGCTGTATAATGGTATCATATTGAACGGCGTGTAAACTTTTTTTAAGCAAAAGAAGTTATGGTAAGTATTATAAAGATTAAGCCCATTTCATCTCCAAATTTTCATTTTTGTTGAATTTAAAACTTCAACTGTTTTATGCTAAACATTGAAATTGAACAAGAAGTAGTAAATTCTTTAGTTTGAATTTCAAACAAACTTTAACGAAATTGTCTTCAAAAGCGAGTATTCCTAAAAGTAAAAACTACTATTAAATTAAAGCAATAAGATAGGGAAAAAACATAATGAGGTCGGACAACCTTTAAAAACAAGTTTCAGGGAACAATGTTCAGTTGGAAATTACCGCTAAATAACAGCAGTTTACTTGGTGCTAACTTAAAGAAAATGAGACGCAGCGCAGTTCTTTAGCAGGGACCATTAACTCAATTAGATAGCTATCTTGAATAGTCCTTGTCACAATTAAAAGGGGTTTTTTTACTTGCTATACTTTGAACTTTCGTTTATTTTTTTTTCTTTAATTCTCTATCTTTTTTATTTATCTTAATACTCTTCAAATTGCTGTAAAACTGAACAACATGAAACAGTTTTCTGTTTTAATA
>JAPFBL010000074.1:872500-910000 GCA_026182355.1 Hermatobates lingyangjiaoensis
TTGCACTATAAAGATATTTTCCAGTTCACTTCACCAGTTTTAGATTGAATTTATTCAAAATTACTGGATTTCATATTTAATTTTCAGATACTTAAAGCAAATAGGGGTTGAGGCTGTCACTTGTTATGCCTCTCGATAGATTGCGCTATGACTATTAACTGTGCTGGATTGCTTTGCAGTGATACCAAATTTCTGTCTCTCTCTATGTCATTATTTAAATGTTTAAAGACTTTTGCTATATTAATTTGAAATGCAAAGTACTTTTTTGATCAGAAATGGTATATGTGTTAGCGATATTAAAGCTGCTGTGAAGAGTCACTAAGTGAGGCACGCACTACAGGGATTCTTTTGGTGACTCCGCAGCAGAATGCAGTAGCGACAGCACCCCATGCTGCCAAGTAAAGTGCGGCCATGCATTTATTTTGTCTCTTTCTCAATTTCGGAATTTCAATCCAAACTTCAAGAATTTTATAAATTGGTCTTCATATCGAAGCAGGAGAAAATAACTAAAGAAACACTAACACCAGAGCTAAAGAGTTTGCTGTAGAATACGAGACAGAAAACTCGTTCTCTTAGAGGGAGATAAGACCATAATATTGTTTTTTTTGTTTATTAAATGTGTTTTTTGCGTGCTACAGTTTGTATGTGATAAGGTAGTTGATATAAGATTTTAAACATACTCGTTAACTGCTGCCAATCAAATTGTGATTAAGGTACTCTGCAGGGTTTGTAAATCTAACTGTGATGAAGTCAACACCTCACCTGCCATGACCCTCACCGCACGTCTTTAAAGTTTTGATCTGAAGATGAACATGCTGGTAACTGAATTGTCACAGTAGATGTGTTCTGTTCGTAACACTTATAAACTGAAGATAACTTTTAAGTTCTTTAACGCTTAAAAGAAATGAAAGTATACAACATTTGTTTACAGTTTTCAATGGTGTTTTAGAAGTTGAAACAGTAGCTCATTTTTTAACACTTCAAGAGCAACTAATTGACTGTGTATTTCGTATTTAGTATAGCGTTCTTAATATGAAGAAGTTGACAGCTAATTATTTACTCCTCTAATATACTTGATGTTTTGATTTTTCTTTTTTTCTCCTGATAACGATGCATGTCAAAATATTAAGTTTGAGTTATATAACTTTCTTTTTCTTTATGTGTTTCTTTTTCAATGTTTTACTCCGTAATTAAATAAATAGATCTATATATTTATTTATTTTGGATGAAATTAATGTAGCTAGATATATTTATACATTGATTTTTATTAATTGTAATTTAAATATGAAGACTAGCTGTTCCGAGGCATACTTTTGAGTAGTTAGTAACGATATATTGGGAAGTAAATCCCCTCGTCCTGCCTACCCAATTAGTAGTTGAGTGGAAAACCAATATTTTCTTTTCACTTTTTTTAAAGAAATTCCCCTCTGATCTTCCCGATTTTGATAAGGCAATAAAGCTTAGGTCAAGCAATTATTGTTTTTTAAAATATAATTGTCCTATTAGAACAATCTCAAATGCCAGGAGGAGGCATTTTGAAGGAATTAAAATAGAAAATCCAAAAAAAAATTAAAATAAGAAAATGTTAACAAAAAGTCTAAAATGTTATACCAATATGACTTTTTAAGAGGTCGTAATTTTATTTTTATTTATGTTTTATTTGTTGTAATACTGCCTTTAAACGGATTTTCAACTGTGATATTTACAAATTAAAATGCACCTCCCGCATGAATAAATCGAGGGACAGGTGGGGATCGAACCCCGGTCCTATAAGTTCAGAGGCGTAGAGAGATTCTATAACTATGACTACTTCTCTATGTATGCATTAGCGTATAACTATAGCTTGATATACATTTTAATTCTTAGTTTGAATAATATTTATTTATATTTGTTAGATTAGTTATAACAAATTGCATTCACATGTAAAATGCAATAACGTAAAGCAGTATTTGAAATAAATAGAGTGAGCAATCCGATTATTTTCCTTGTCAAAGGCAGGATTGGTTGCAAATTTATTTCCAGGTACCAATTTTGCGCCTACTAAGAACTTTATTTTTCTTTTTACAAAACGATTGCCTTTTTCTTATCAGGGTTAGATAATTGACTAGGAGCTTAAGCATTGTGCCTTGCATATTATGTTATTCCAGGGAATTAAGTTTTGTCAAAAGGCTTATGGGATGTTACCAATTTCACAATTTCTAAGAAAAGATTTATATCTAAACTAAAAAAGCTGAGTAGACTGAAAAGGCTTTTCCATTAGTGCTCTATGTGGACTCGTCTCCTGTTTTTCCCATCATGAAAGGCTATTTATTATTAGTTGGAGTTACATTACCTTGTTAACAATTAAACCATTTTTATCATGACTATTTCGTTTATTAAATAGGTATTTTGAGGATTAGGTCCAAAAATTACCTACTCCAGATTACGCCAATGTTTTGCTGAAAACTGTTCGGTATTTTCAAGGCTAAAAATATTTTATTGAAAAAGAGCTATTTATTTCAGAGATTTGTTTATAGCAGTGCTTATTAATTAAATAAATTTATTAACTTTAAAATTTATTTTTTGTATGGTGACAGTTCTTATAATTTTGAAAGAATAAATGTTTACACTTAATTATTGTACAAAAGATGTATGTTAAAGTCCAGCAATAGAAGGTACAAATATATAGAGACTGAATGAAATCAGAGTTATAATACATATTCATAAAACTTCGGAAGATCCAGTTAACAACATTGTTATTAGTAATGTTCATATAATAAAGCATATTATTTGTACCACAGAGGTTGTTAGAATAATTATAATAACTATAAGTATAATTATATACTTGAAGAAATGATTAAATCTAGAGTGGCCTACACTCAACATTACTATAAGTAAACAGAATATCAAACGCTTTAATTACCAACTGATGTTTTGTGTTGTTTACATTTAAATTAATATATATTATTTGTTTTCATTTGGCTATAATAATGTTATTAGATCTAAGAATCGTGAAATCAGCGATGAATCTGACTTCATATTAAATGTATTATACTGACAGCCTCAAAACATTGGGTGCTTCGCAGCAACTGCTATTAAGGCAATGTAAACAATGTAAATAAAACCAATATGTATATCAGGTGATCGATTAGTCTAGGATGAATATTTAATTTTCATAGCTTTATTCCTCTTTGTAGCTTAATTAAAATTTCACGATTTTTTTTTTAAATTTTTAACTTTTTGTTCAATTTTTGGCAAAAATTTGTTTATGGAACACACCTCGTATATTTACGAGTATATGTTTTTGATTCACTATTTGATGAGCAGATTAAATGATTGTTTTATTGCGTAAACTGATGGAGCTAACGTCAGATGAAGTAGGAGGTCCTTGTAATTCTGTTATTTTCTAGCTCTAAAGAAGTATTTAGTACACCTCGTTTGTAGAGTCTTCTCTCAACATGACAAATATTTGGAGAGCTCACATTCAGTCAGGTTGCCTTGCGACATCAGCTTCTCTGCGTGGAGATTCCTTTTTAGCATTCTTGATTAGTGCTGAAGTCCTGTTACTGGTCCAATTGAGAATCGATTCAAAGTAGTGACGTGCAGTGCGGGTTGGGGTTGGGGAGACTCTGACTAGCAAGTTAGATTTACATACATGAAGTAGAAAGCCAATAGAATATGATGAGCGAATTGGAGTAAATAAGATGCTTCCTTGAGGCAGAGGTATGTTTGCCTCAAGCCAAGTACTTTTCCTGCGGATTTATGACATATCAATAAAATAACAAGATTTCACATAAACACGTGAAATAACAATCAATGATCAAACCACAGTATGAAATTAAAAAAAAACACTAAGATCATTCAACCGTAACAAGCGGTCTTAGTCAGAGACAAAGTCCCCCGGTTTTTGACTCTGACGAAAACTGCTTGTTACTGTTGAAAGATCTGAGTCTTTTTTTTTACTTTACTATAAGTAAAGTATAGTGATCGTGAAAAAATCTATCTCGAGATTTTGACGGAATTATATGTTTTGAGGTCCTAAAAGTCGTTTTATGAAGTTTTATCGATGATGTCTGTGTGTGTGGGTGAGTGAGTGTGTTAGCATTGCTTGTTACCACGCTACGGTCCAAAATCTTTGATGGATCAAGTTGATATTTTACACAAAAATGGGCCTCATGAAGATCTATTGTTTGGGAAGTATTATACCTGACGGGAAAGTCACTTTTTTTGAAAAACATTTTTTTCTCCTAACCTGATAACCATAGACTTTTGAAATTTTCGCATTATCTTTGAAGTAACATATAGAACAAACGAAAAATATATTCAGAGTTTTGAAACAACAGAAAATATTTTTCTTTCAATAAAATGGAAAAATTTGACTTATAATTCAATCTCAAATCTTGTGAGAGCAATACAAGCCATACCGTTTGACGGATCAAAATGAAACTATACCTTAAAATAGACCATTATATGGAAAATGAGGTGATATATTTTGTTTCAAAATTACGTTCACCAAAGAGGCGTTAAAGTACGATTTGTGTTTTCAGAAAATGTTTTTTTGACGCTAAAGAGCTCATTAAAAAATCATGAAAATTTGACCAAAACTGGAACAAAAAATTAGCAATTTAAAAAAAAATTCATGAAATTTCAATCAAAAACTTAAATTAAAACTACAAAAACTGTTTGTTTGTCCTGGAATAAAGGATCAATTGCTATACTTGTCGAATTTTTGATATTTGTTTCCAATATTTACATTGACTTAGAAATTTTTTGAGCAAATCCACTAAGATAAATTAGACTATTCTAGTCTAATAGTTCATATTTATTACTTTCAAAAATTAGAAGCTCCAAACTATAAATTGGGAGCTATAATAAGTTAACAACTATAATAAACTGGCTTTGACTTTGAGTTGAGTATGTAAACTGGCTAATTACTAATATATTTTTTCTCAATATACATTCATGGCAAGCTTATAACAGAGTACAAGACGCAGGAAAAAAGATAACACTCACTCAGAGAAAATTGGTATATAATTTTAGACAAAGGGGAAGGAAAATGATTTTAATAAATACTAAGGAGCCATAAAATTCCCAGTCTTATAATTCTATAAAAAACCAAAAATGTAAAAGACAAAATTGGACTCTTTCGATTGAAGATTAATAAATGTAATTATCGTACAACCATAATTATAAATCATCTTAAAAGAACATGTTTTCTTCGATGTTTATGATGTTTTTCAGAGAAAATAAGAGTATTTTCCTGATTTAAATTTGAAAATTTGACTTAAATATTGATGTTCTCTTGTAGGAGATTATTTTGTATTAAGAAATTTTCACTTTTGCTTTTCAAAAATTGTATTGCTGCTGTAGTTATACTAATTCGATTATTTGCATCAGCTGTGTGATATACAAAAATAAGCTTATATATTAATAAGTCGATCAGTCACTATCTGTACTACCTCAGAAATGAAAGACTAATAAACATCTCCCATTTAAATGTTTACATTATGCTTAAATGAGACATTATATATTATATACCCAAGAACATTGATATTAAGTTTACTTATAGTAAAGTTGAGTGTAGGCCACTCCAGTTTTTTTCATTTCATATTGTGGTTTGATCATTGATGAATAAGATGCAAATATTACCTATATGGGTGTAATACATTACCAAATACCATGGAAAAGAAGACAAATACTTCTATTATATGAAAGTATCCATCATATTGGGAACATACACAGAAATGGGAACAAACATGAGCCATTTGCACGCGCTCAATCCAGTTTGTGAGTGATTGTGCAATCTGGAGAGAGGCTAGGACTGTCCATGCCTCACCTCTCGTCTCCGATGAAGACCTCGTTTATTTAAGAAGGAAATACAGAATTATCTGCAATTTTTTCTATAAAAATGGTCAAAATACATTAAGAACCACACCAAAATCAGAATCCAGAAAACAAATATTAATATTTCTGTTATTTCATTATTTCGATTCTTTTTCCTGTCATGATGGCTCTGCCTCCCGGTTACTAGTTTTATGCAAAAAAGCCTCTGTTTTCGCGGCAAGAAAGGTTAAGTAAATACCAGTAATTATTATTAGGTAATTAGTATTATTATTATTAGTGGTAGTAGTAGTATTAGTAATTAGTATTAAGGTCTCGTGGCAAATATTAGTAATTGACATTAGCCTCGTTTTGTAATAAGGTTTCATTTCTATTGTTTTTAGTGATTTATTGTTCGTTGTTGGATACAGGCGTTGCCTGATTGCTTCTCCAGACGTTGCCTTAGTCTTGTCAGTTATACTGTTTTGGGCCTTAAATGTATATATATATATATATAAAGATTTCACATAAACACGTGAAATAACAATCAATGATCAAACTACAATAAGAAAATGGGAAAGCAAGACTAAGATCTTTCCCACTTTCTTATTGTGGTTTGATCATTGATATATATATATATATATATACCATGATAAACGAAAAACGGTCCGGCAGGACAAATAACAATTAAAATAAGCAGTGACACATAAACAGAAACACAACAAAGACTCACTTTTCAATATTTCGACCGTAATGGCGGTCGTCCTCAGGAGAAGAAGTGAATTGACGGAGGGACGACAGTCAACTCACTTCTTCTTAGTTGACTGTCGTCCCACCGTCAATTCACTTCTTCTCCTGAGGACGACCGCCATTACGGTCGAAATATTGAAAAGTGAGTCTTTGTTGTGTTTCTGTTTATGTGTCACTGCTTATTTTAATTGGTATATATATATATATATATATATATATATATATATATATATATATAATTCATTTCTTGAGTGGTCGAAATAAATATTATTATCACTTTAGAAACTTAGAAAAACTCTTTATTAATATTTTACAATAAAAGTTTCTTCGCCATTATAACTTAATTCAATAACTATTAATACCCTTACAATAATATTCTTAATTTTTTTATAATCTGCAGTCTTACTAATATATAAATTTTCCTCCAATTTTTACCATTTTCTTATGTACAACAAAGTAAATACTTGAAACCAACTTTTCTTGAAAAAATAATTTTATTTCGTAAATCTTGATTTTAAAATGTTCAAACTTGAATTCAACTTTGTCTATACTCTGTTTCAAGCTGTTTTTCCATTCTTCTAATTGCTTTATTTGACGCAGACACTCTTCATAATTTCTTGATTCATCCAGATTATTTTCCTCCTTTAGTCTCCCTTCATCTGGCGTCATTTTATTTCGCATCCGTCACATTCTTTAGCCACCCTGAGTAAATTACTCCTCCCATTTCCCTTTTATCTTAACCATCTCTTTTAAAGCATCCTCGACTTTATCCACTCTCATTTCTTCCGCTTTCTTTTGAGCTGCCACTGTAATACTATCAACATTTTTTCCCCAGATTATATTCAATGGATTTCATCAAATTATCTTCCTCCACTGTTTTCTTAGTTTGTCCTTTTAACATATTCTATTTATCTCAATGTATTATCAAAATCTTTGGGTAAATATAAGTAAAATATATTTAAGCATTTCTAATAAATTAAATAACTTTCATAGCAATGAAGTTTTCTGCTCATTGCTATGACTAATACTTAAAAATATAATTAAATTAAGTTATTCAATTTAATATCTTTGAAACCATCCCACTTATCACTAGTTTGTTTCCCCTTCCGTTATGTTTTCCAATATTCTATATTAAACTGTATTTCCATTAACAAGATTTAAATATGCATCAAATTATTGCTGAACATTCCAAAATATTAACTTTAAGATATTTATCTTATACTATCTTTTAGTTCACATTCAATTTAATACATTTAAAAAGTAGTACTTAATCTTTTCATTTTTAGCAATTTTTCCTAAAAGCATGGTTATATATTTGACTAAATGCTATCCTTTAAAAATTCAACTATTCTAATTATACATTTTTGACCTTAAAATGACTTTTTTTGTCTCAAAAAACCCTAAGGACTTCTCACACTAAGTAATGTCTCTAAAATAATTTCATTTAAACGAGTTATTTAGTTCTCCATTTAATTTGACAAATTCATTTTCATTTTTAACGTGCTTCATCTTGTAAAACTTTCAACTTATTTAAAGGAACAATTCTGTCTTTCATGTTTTTTTTTTTTAAAGTTCATTCTAAAGCGGCTTCATTTTACTTTAAGCCAACTTAAATCTACTTATTCTACTATAAAAGCAGGCAACAATTGTTTTCTGTTTATAATTATCTACTTTATGCTGGCTCCAATATATTTAACTTTCCAATTCCTCTCAAAGTCGGTTACAGTCGAAGCATTCTTCAAGCTGCTTTGCTTTTTCTTTAACTAAAATAATTATAATTTTATTTAACTTAAGGAAATATTGCATTTCAATTCAAATTATATTTTGTTTTAAATCAAGTGATTTATTAATGTTCAATTGTTTATTATTTTATAGCATGGTTTTAAAATCATAAACAGCTAATTCTGGTCACATTTTTTTCGTTTTAACATTTAATAACTTCGTTAGCTATACCTCATAACTGGTTAAGTTTAGGTTAGGTTAGGTTAGGTTGCAGTGGCAGTTCCACAAGGGAACACACAAGGGCCGAGCATTGGCCCTTTGTCATACCACACAATGAAGATTTGATTCTACAGTGGGAGTCCTAAATTTTGCCTAACTCAAATGTATTTAGAGTAGGGATCTTTAACGAGTAACTGACATCGTACAGGCTCGGGACCGACGGTTTAACGTCCTTCTCTGAGGGACGACACGCTCAGATTTATTCACCTCCCGCGTGAATAAATCGAAAGCCAGGTGAGGATTGAACCCCGGTCCTATCAGTTCAGGTGAGCACGTAACCACTGAGCTAGTCGGTCCTTGGTATAAGTTTAACTTAACTGGTACATTATAAAAATCTTTTAAATTTTCATTTAAACTTATTGATATTGATAATGGGCATTTTTCCAAAAATATAAATTACCTCCATTTTTTGCAATCGAGTGCGGTAATCTTCTTGCCGAAAGTACGACTGTGTTATTGGTTAGCATTTTCTTGGTTAATTTTAACTTACATCTTGCTGCAGGGGGAACCAAACAGCATACTTTGATCACATGTGAAGTGAAATGTACAAGAACGACAAACAGGAAGTTGTCTTCATTGCAGACAGTTATGCCTATTTATATCTCTGTATTGCATTCGTTTTAACTATTTTTTTTATTTAAAAGTCTGTTGGAAGCTTACATTAATTTTTCAAACTGAATTTCAGTTAAAGATTTTTCATGCTTATTAACGCTATCATGCAAATCACCCCTAATTAAGTCAATAGAACTATGGTACTTTTTAATATCAACTTGAATATTCATAGTACGCAGCTTCTAATTAATGTTGGTAATTAAAGCAATTCCTAAATTAACAGTCAAGAACAAATGGGAGCGTAGTAAGTGATCATCGTGCCACTGTGATTAACAAAAAATAAGAATACTTTCTTCTGGATTAAAGTGTCATTTGCAATCAAAACTTTATCATGAATGTGCAGTTGCAATTAGAGGAGTGACTTCAACATTTAAGTTTATATTTAAATTAAAGGAATAGTTCATAAATCTGTCTAATAAATATATTCGTGTATTTAGAAAGCATGCCTTCATTGACTCGTATTATTGCTAAATTAATAACAATTTTCAGTTGCACACATTTTCTACTCAGTTTCTTCACCTTTCTCACCTATGTTCTCTATATATTAGGAACAAGATGCACGAATTCACCAAAATTTGTTTTGTATATACCGACATGTTTCAGTCTCTGTGGACCATTTTAAAGGATTTATAATTTAAAATACAACATTACAAAACAAATTTTACAAATTTAACAATATCAAAGAATTAAAATAAAAGTAAGAAACAAAAAATTAACGTATAAACTCTATACGTATTCATCATATGAGGTATTACCAAAAGGTAGTAGGGAAGGTGAAGGTCAGGCAGGTTCCATCACCCTGGCCTCTTTGCACCACCCTGCCTAGTTCGTCTTTGGACTGCCCTCCTATGACTTGAGTATTCTTACAAATCCACCCTGATTATTGATAATGGGCATTTTCATCAAAATATAAGTCGCCACCACATTTTGCAATCGAGTGCAGTCATTTTCTTGTTGAAGTAGAAACAATAACTGTGTTATTGGTTAGCATTTCCCTTGTTAATTTTACCAGGCATCTTGCCGCAGAAGGACCCTAAGAGCATGTTTACATCATATGTTGAGTGAAATGTACAAGAACAACACACAACAGGCAGTTCTGTTCATTACAGACAGTTTTACCTGTTTATATCTCTGTGTTGCCTTCGTTTAAACTCTTTTTTTATTTAAAAGTTTGTTGGGCCGTTTGGAAAATAATGCTGCAATTTTGTCAGTGAACAGGCCATCCGTTACTATTTAACTGGTCTTGTCGTAAGAAATTCTCCCAATTTCATATAATATATTGGAAAATACTGATATTACAAAATGGATGGTTGCAAAACTATCCATCTGACTCATGCGAGACGTGTAATCTTTTTTCAAGATTCAAAACTGTAATGTCCTGTACTAAAGGTAAGTATGCCGTCTGCAAAGCTGCAGCAGATCCCACATAATGTTGGTGAAAAATGCTCACATGAAGATCCGTCTGATCTGCTTTGAAATCGGTGTGACAGATAGCCTCTTTGGTTGTAGATCAATCAAGGTAATGTACCACCCATTGTAGGTATTGTAGTCCAGTAAGTAAGTAAACTGGTGTCCTTTGTACATCAGTGAAGTCCACCATGATTCCAGCGTTGGTACTCACTCTGGGAAGATAGATGGCATTATAAAGTGTTTCTGTGGCCAAATATAGACTACTTTATAATGAGATAGCCGAAAGCTTATGGTCATGCCAAATCAAAACGGATGCACTTAACTAAACAAAACAGATTATATGGTAATTTTTGTATAAAATATAACTTTGTTTAAAAAAAAGTTCTCGATGTTAAAATACTTTAGATTAATACTGAGGGATAATTGACTTTGATGTGATGATGATTTTCGTCGCAACAATATTATTTGGAATATACTAATAAAGGGCTTGTCTGACATTAACACCACTTGGGGCAGTTTATTTATGAGATTTTGCGGTCTTGGAGCAAGCAAATGCCATAAATCAAGAATGACATTCAATTAGACGCTTTGCACTAACAAAGCGCGATTTCCTATCTCTCCCTATTAGGGTCTATTCAAGGACAAGGGTGGTTGGATGGGGCGGAGGGGGGAGGACCATCCGTTACTATTAAAATGGTCCTATCGTGAGAAATTCTCCTAATTCATTCTTGTCTCACGAAAACCAACAGAACACAAATTATAATTTAAATTCGCTTCATTTTCTTTATTAAACAATGTATCAGCGTTTTTCTAGATAATATCCAAGTGCTCTAAAGAAATTAATACTCTGTATTATTCATTTCAACGGCACAACTGTCCGGTTTTCTTTCTCATTCGTTTATATTTCAAATGGAATGGAAATTTAAAAAAATTCTGTTTGTATTTCAACAGTCAGACAGAAAAGAATATTAGAGTGTTTTGAAAAACAAACAATACTCATACCCTCATGCAGTAATAAAGGCCAGTAGCAGAAATCCAGTTGTATTCATTATACCATTATTGTAAGTTAATCTTCTCTTTCTTGACAGGTTTTTGAAAACATTTATCTTCAAGAGCATACCAATATTATAATAAACTATAATATAACACAGTGGACGCCGCTTAAAGTAAACACACAAAATGATAACAAAAACTGAATGATAATATTAAGCGAAGAAATGGAAATTGACATTTTACCGTTCATGTGGTTAGAAAAAAAATCTAATAAGTGAAATATGTAATAAATAGTAAAACTATAAGTTATAGTTATACTATTTAAGATGTAAGCAATACAATAAGTCATTTATTTAGGAAATCGTCCAGCTTTGTCTGTTTCACGTCTTCTCGCAAATCATTTATAAAATAAAAGACTCGTAATCATATAAAGTCCAAATTGAGAAAATCTATTCTAAACCCCAAGCCGTAACACGCTAAGAGCTTCCCACATTTCTTTATTGTCACATCGTTTTTTCATAACAATATCTTCTATTGTTGCAGTTCTTGTGGTACAGGGAAAAACCACCTTTCTTGAAGGGTTCTTTCGACATATGCTTCCAAGTCATCTTCTCTTACATTTGTAAACCACTTTTTGAAACCTAATTTGACTTGAGTGTCTTTTCCATTTTCTCTTCTTTTACTCAACAAATTTGGGATACCTTTGATGTCCATTTCGATTGTTGTGTGCCATTTTAAAATTTTGCATAGAAGTGGCTGAAGTATTTACAGTTGTGAAACAATCTCACGTTACCCCTCATAGGCAGCTTATGCTAGTTCTCAAAATTTGCAGTTTTTTTCTTTAATGTTAAATGAGTGCATTTTTTCATCTTGAAGGGGTAAGAAAAATCAATGAAAACAAAAAAGTCTCTTTTACGGAGGCTTTGATCTATGCGTCAGATAGCTTGTTACACAACTGGTAATATGTTACAGTTGTAACATTATCATTTCAGTACAGAAACTGAATGATTTGGGCAACAGTTAAAAAAGTTGTGGGTTAAAGAGCACTGAAGTAAGGAAATCTTATCTCTTGCTTTGCCAGAGATAAAATCGGGTTCTTAGAACAGCAATTTCCGGCTGGAGTTGAATTGAACGAAAACATTCCCCAGGTTTGGAAAAAAATTGATAACACAAGCGATGTTCTGATCACAATAAGCGATTTATTTGTAGTGTAAGTTGGGGCAGTGATCAGTAATTCAACTCGTAAAAAAAGATAATTTTAATAATTTACAGAATAAAAAAATTAAAATAAAACTTATTTCAGGAATAATGTTAGGACCATTAAAATATAATTAACGGTTATAACTGTACTGAGGTTATTATGATTAATATTAGAAGTATAACAATCCGTCAAACCTCTTTTAATGCTGTTGGAGTTGTCCGACGGGTTTAGGGCGTTACCCATCTTCGAAAGAGTTCCACCAACATCATTATACGGGTATAAAGGTTTGTCTTATTTCTAACATTAAAACCTTAGGGTATTTTCTGCCCTTATTAAAACTATCGAAATTATAAAACTCTAATGAAACGTTTCTTACATTTCAAATATTTTCTTCAAATTCTTATCATTTGAAGAAAATATTTCAATTTTATGTTAAATAAAGTAGAATTTTCTGGAAAAAGAAGAGGTAATAACTATGTTAATTTTTAGATAATCCTTTAAAAGAAGTAAGTATTGCAAAAAAGGGTAATTATTTCCTTAAGTCGTGAGGATAGTCCAGCTTTATTATATTTATTAAGGGGATTATACACAAAAATTATTATTTTCGTAATTATTAAAATTGTAAAGTCATAAAATACCTATTGACTTGTAAAACTGACTGCCGTTCTATTAAATAAGGTGAGTTTGTTAGTAAAAGGGTATGGTGTTTTGGTTTTGCACTGTTTGAACAAAGCACCGTACACTTTCATTGGAAAGGGATATTCTGCATGACTGGAATTTATATATTAATAAAGGAGAGGTGTTAGGTAAAAGGGCAAAACGTCATTCAAAACCTGCCCTTAATCGCCTCTTTGTTTTTCACCGCTTTACGTTTCAATTCATAAATATGCAAATTTACGCAACTTTCCGTGTTGTTTTCTAAAATCATTATATACTACTAGAGAAGAAAGCGGATTCAAATGATTCCTATTTTCGCTCTGCTTATTTAGATTTTCTTTTGTCCCTGTTGGAAATTGTAAAAATATATATTACTTTCTAAAATAAAATGTAGGTTAACATGAAATATTCATCTCTAAGCTATGATAAACGACTTTTTTTTTTTTAAAAAAAAAGTACATCTCATGGTTTCATAAAGATTTAACATTTTTATCAAAGTATCATGCCAATACCTTCTTATATGAATTAATTTATTAACAATCTGTAAAATACAAACAAGAAAAACGGATTTGAACCTAGCTCTTACTGCTTTAGTAAAGTAACTTTTCTGACAATCTACCCACTTAAATAAATATATATATATATATATATATATATATATGATCAAACCACAATAAGAAATGGGAAAACAAGACTAAGATCTTTCAACCGTAACAAGCGGTCTTCGGCAGAGTCAAAAACCCAACTGTTATATAAATATATATATGTATATATTTAGGAAACAGTCTTTCGTTAATACATGTGAGTTTGAATTTACGGCCTATTGTTTTTTTAATTAATTTCTTGGATAACTTTTCCAAATCCCTTAAGAGTGTTTTAAATTCACGAGGAACTAGGTACATCAACTCACCATACGTTTTGTTTTCAATGATTATATTTCTTCCGACCGAAACGTCGTAGCATCTACGATGCTGAACCTTCGGATGAATAATCACAGGCTTCATCACATTGGCCATGTAATGTTACATATAGACATGTAATAGATCCGCTGGTTCAATGAACAAAAGCTATGTTCTCCAGTAAGAAATTATTTCATAACACGAAATCTTTTGCTTTTGCTTTGCAAAAGTTAAAAGTCATATTACTCCTGTAATACTACTTGCTAAGGATGTTATATGCATCAGGTGTGTGATATACAAAAACAAGCGTATGTATTGAAAACTGGATCAGTCGCTAACTACGTGGTCTCCAGGAATGAAATAATAATAAACACAGTGCTTTAGCAATATGAGGGGGGAGAGGGGTCAAATCTTACATAAATAGTTCCTAAGCCATTGAATAAACATTTCTCATACAGACATATATGCTATAACTAAATGGGATAGTATAAATCAAGAGGTTTGATATTATGTTTACTTATAGTAAAGTTAAATCAACAAATTAAATTCAAAACAAATAAATTAAAAAGCAGACTTGCAGTCTCTACTTTTTGGTTATACCCATCATCAGGAGAGATGAGAGTCTTTCTTCAGCGGTGGGCTTCAACCTTTCCAGATGGCAGTCTAACCAAAAATGTAAGACTATATTTCTTTTATTTGTTGTGTCTATATCACCACACTCTTAACAGCTGTCTCTACAATCAAACGGATCTCTCATATATAAACGGATTAGATGTTTTACCTTTTTTTTACTGTCAACAAATATTTAGAAAAAAATACAACTTTTGTCATCAAATTACTTCTTGTATATATTTGTTTTTATATAGAATGAAACTATTTTTTTTTAATAAACAGAAAAGAAGTACACTGAAGGTTTGGACAAGACGAGAGGGAATGAAGAGGACGACGGTGTTATTTATAAAAACACTAAAGGGAGACAGAGAAGTTTTAGGTGCTGGGTTGTTTGAAGCGTCTCAAAGGTGAAGTGTTGTTTTACGGCTCCAGCAGTATATTGAGAAAAAGGTTTTTATTTCAAAAGCAAACGCTTTTCTTCTCCTTTACAAATTTATATTCTCCTTCATAATCTCCTTTGTATTGCATTATATTTGAAGCCTTGTCTCTAATATAAATTGAATTAATATTATCTTAGAGAATCTTAACATATGAATCAACATATTTTAAATTAAATTATTTAATACATGCGTAATACTATACTGGCAGTTTTATCATAAAATAAGACATTCGTAATTTTACTGAAGTGATTTAAAACTTTTCATTAAATAACCACTCACACACATATACAGAGTTCAGACGCACACAAACAATTTCAGTTCAGATTTGACTCTGATAAAGACCGCTTGTTACGGTTGAAATACCTTAGTCATTTTTCTAATTTATTACTAGGTTTGGACGTTTGATTTTTATTCCACGTGCTTATTGTGAAATTTTAGTATATTTATATATTATATATATTTATTATATAATATATATATACCTAACTTAAAATAAATGGTTACAGTTTTGTTGTAAGTTGTAATTGGTCCTTCTGGATCTCATTTCCTTTATCGCATATATATATATAACAAACACTTTTTCTTCTCGGAATTTGGCCAGGGTAAATATATGGAATCACCTTTTTACCAACGTTGACGAAACGTTGGCAAAAAACGAAACGCAACAAAAACTCTTTACCATAGTAAAAACAGTTGAGAAGTTGATTTGAAGTCTAGATTAAAGGATGGTTAGATGTGTTTTAGGCATTCACTTTGTTATGAAGATGGCATTTGAAAAAAAGTCTATGGGAAGTAGTTATTGGTGAAGTTTGTCTGATTTTGTTCTAGCATTTAAAAAGGTACTGTTTACGGTCGGCGGGAACACAGGCAAGGTATTAAAACGCACAGTGTGGTTATCTTGCAGCAAGTCTCAGACCATGTGTCCCAGAAAAAGCCCCATATTCTGATACGAAGCGATAACTTGGCCATCTATCACCTGTTGCTTCTGGCAATCACGCTATCTCTTTCAAAGATAAGCTGAATTAACTACAAGCTTCCCTTGTTTTAATAAAACACCCTTAGATATAGCATAATACATTATATTATAAACGATGCTTATTTTGCTCAGCTTTTCGCTGGTTTGTTCATGTTGAGTTAAAAGAAAAGAAATTGACTTTAAATTATTATTTTTTTTTTCTGTTTTGTGTTTTCTGTATAACTGAAAATAACATTTTACTCATTATGAATTTTGACTTCCTGCGTGACCGAAGATTAAACCCTGACCGATCATATGAGGTATACTTTCTGATTGCATCAGGAAATTTGGACCATATATGGAGATTATTATGAAGATTGAATATACGAACAATATATTTTGGTAAGATAACTAGATAAAACAAGTTCTTGCTGGTATTTATTGACGTTTCTCTGAATCAAGCTCCTAGATAATTTTATCTGTGTCGTAGAAATGATCAAATGTCCGACCCGTACGTATATGTAAAAGTTTTCTGACTGAAGAAGCAAAGAGATTTGTTTACCCCTCTTTCACATTCATTTAGAGACATTCATTCCTAAGTTGACATATCCATGCGTACTTTGACTGTCACAACTACCAAAATATAGAAAATAACATATGTTGAGACATAGTTAACGTTAAGGAGCCAGGTTAGCTCAGTGGTTAACGTATTTGCCTCTGAACTGCTAAATCAGGGGTTCGATACCCGCCTGACCATAGATTTATTTATCGAGGTGAATAAATCTGAGCACGTCGTCCCTCAGAAAGCCGTCGGTTCCAAGACTGTTCGATGACAGGAACTCGTTAAAGATCCCTAGTCTAAATACAATTGAGTTAGGCAAAATATAGGACTCCCAATGTAAAATCAATCTTCATTGTGTGGTATCAGAAAGAGTCCAATGTTCAGGCTATGTTTTTACCCTTGTGGGACAGCCACTGCACTTAAAGGGTTGCTAACTACTACCACTACTACTTAAGATTAAGTTAAGGCCGTTCCCTTTCTAGCTGTGTCAATTAAATTTGCATGCACTTTGGTGATATACAGGAAATCTGACTAAACCTGCCTGTGTGGATATTGGTTAAGCTGCTCGTATATATATATACGTCTATGCAAGACCAGATAATACTCAAGTTAATTCATACATAGAGCCAATTTAATAGAGCAATAACATGTTTAATAGCAGCATTTTATCTATGTTATTATCTACAGTTAAAGAGACAAAAGGAGAAACAGAATTGGACAGAAGAAGATATTCACTAAAAATATAGCGGAACAAAGAGAGAAGACAACGAGATAAACAAGATTAAGAAACGTAGGAAAGAAAAGTCAAATGTATCTAAAACAGACAACTACAGTTCGAACCTAAATGTTTTCGTATAAACTCATCTTCAATTTAAATACACCCATCATCACTAATAATGCTCAGTCAATCTAATTAACTAGTATTAATATCGGATTTTAATCATAATAAAAATGCAGTTGTCCTGCTTGTTTAGAACAGCTTCAGAAAACTTAAAAGATATGCTTCAATTGAACGAACAACTGTGACTCTCTAATGAAATGAAGCAGGTTATGAATGTCAGCGGAAAGCTAAGCTGTTGCGTGAAAGTGGAATAACTTGAATTATAACTTGGTCATTTATTATTATAATTGCTTCAGTATTATTTTGAAGCGAGTAAAGATTAGATCCTATTTTTAATAAATAGGTTAGTCAATACTTAGATTTATATAATATAAAAATAAACAAAGCCGACAAGCTATATACTTTAAAAACAAGGTATCCCAGGGATTACAATAAGTTCTATTGTTACTTTCCTTTACTCTCTATGTAAAATTTAAAGAAATAAAAGCATTATATTCGGCTTAAATTTTGATATCGACTTATCAACAAACAAACACCTTTGGAATTGCAATGATTCTAATAAAATAGTTTTTGCAGGAACGTAAATGTGTATGTATGTGTGTGCGTGTGTGTGTGTGTGTGTGTGTGTGTGTGTGTGTGTGTGTGTGTGTCTTTGCACTGAATGCTTATATATCTATATATAAAAGAATTTCACATAAACACGTGAAATAACAATCAATGATCAAACCACAATATGAAATAGGAAAACAAGGCTAAGATATTTCAATCGTAACAAGCAGTCTTCGTCAGAGTTGGGATTTTCACTCTGACGAAGACCGCTTGTTACGGTTGAAAGATCTTAGTCTTGTTTTCCCATTTCATATTGTGGTTTGATCATATATCTATATCTATATATATATATATATATATATATAAGTGGTATAAAATTTTAATGTAATTACAAATTTTAATAATATTATTGAAAACGGAGTTATTTGTTATTGAAAACAGAGTTATTAAAAGAGATACACAAGGAGGAAAAATTGAATGAATAAGTTGTACAAAAAGGGCCAGGAAAAAATAAATCCACTAATTTTACTTTAATATTAATTTCATTAGCTTATTGTTGATTTCTGAAAAGTACATTGTATATGGGAACCGTAATGTGACAACCAAGGCAGACTTGATTGCCTTTGAGATTTGAACTTAACTAATGCTTACTTGATGTTCCTCCATCACGATGCTAAAGTGCGCTCGTATAAATACTACATGAATAAAGGTGAAGGTTAGGCTAGCTGGCATTTAGGCAGTCCAAAAAGTCAGTCATTTTTATAGTGGTTATAGGAATAGGCGAGGCAAAGGTGGTCCCAAGTCATTAGCGCAGGGGTATTAGTGAATCTCGGGGAAAGCCCGAGGTAAGTGGGACAAGGTCCTGGAGTAGCCAAAACGCTGACCTAAACCGCCCTTATGTCGGCCTCATCTAATCTACCCTTCCAGCTAACCCTCGTAAATACCCCTTTACTGTCCTTTCTTACTCCAACGCACCCATCCCTTTTTGTCTGCCCTTCGACAATTTCGATTCATTTCTTTATTAAATGCTCTTTTAATACTACTATAAATCATGGAAAAGTTGCTATAAAAAGTATTAACCAGTTTCTTCCTCACACATGCCATATCTATTCTAGATATGAAATACCTGTTAATTGCAAATTTATAGGCAGAAATTTAATAAACTGTCCTGTGGTAAAGTAAAGAAGAAACCGTTTGTTCTGGGTGGTACGTTTAGTAGTGGTAAAAGTAGAAAATAAGAAATCATAAAAATTACACTGGGAAAGTTTAATTTAAGATTAATCAAAGAACGTTTAGTTACTACTATCAAAACTCCAAAAAAAATATCTATAAAATAAATATTCAAAACGTTTGTTGATCCTCCAATGTTGTAACATAAATAATTTTTAAGTTCAAGTCTGAAAGTAATAAAATTGTAGAAATTTTTATCTTCAGTTTTGCTTATAAACAGGCAGGAAGGTATCACTTATTTTTTTTATTTTTATTATTATTTTTTAGTGTGGGGTACATAATTTATGGATGATGTTCAACATCTATAGGTGATGATTGCACGTTGTGGGTGAGATATTAGCTGTCGCTTGAAATAAGATATTGAAATATCATTGCATAATACATTATTTTGCTTTTAATTCAGATACAACAGAATGTTATGCAAGCATTTATCAAAAGAATAAATAGATAATACCATTACAAAGGCCTGCCCAACCTGTTAGCCCAGAGCAGCACTCTATCACCTTTGCTCGACGTTTTACCATTTGTCAGTGTCTCAAACTTAGCGACTATATATCTCCAACAGAAAGTGTTCTAAGCTTATTTACTTCCATCTTTTTTTTTGTAATCTCCTTGTGATTTTTATAAAGAATATATTTGGAGGTAAGAGTACGAGTGTAGCTTTCACGTCACTTGCTTTTAATTAATATAGTTCCTGTATTTATTCGCTCTCTCCTTTCTCTTGACTGTATCCAGTGTTTTTACTGTTTTTTTCCTATATTTCTTTCTATCACATATTTTTTTATCTGACTCTCCACGCACTCTCACTTACACTTTCCCACACTCCCTCTCTCTTCTACATTCTTTCTCGTCTCTCCTATTATCTCTCTGTCTGTCCGTCTATCTGGTTCTCTCCTTATCTTGGGAGTCTACTCATTCCTTCGTTTTCTTCTCCCTCCTTTTCTCCCTTACTCTCTCTTTTCCCTCTTCTTCTTAATGTGTAGTTCTGCCTCACCTAAACTCTCCCTCTCACTCTCTCTCTCTTTCCAATGAACTCCTCTTCACTCTATTCCTCACTCTTTTTCTTTGTCTTACTTATTCACTCCCTCTTTCTTCTCACTACTCTCTACTCTTTCTTTCTCTCTTTCTAATCATTTTCTCTCTTCCCTATGCATGTCGTTTTCAATTGTACTCTCCACCCTTCATTCTCACTCTTCCCTTCCAATAATTCTCACTGATTTTCTCTCTTCATCACTGATTTTCATCTCTATCTCTTTCATGTCACTATCTCTATATCTTATTTTTGTGAGACTCATTTATTCCTTTTCACTTCCTTCTATCTTCTTTTCTCCTACTCTCTCCTCCCCCTTCCTCTCACTCTCTCTCATTAAAAAAATAAATTTCCTTTATGGAAATTTCTTTTGAATCACAACAAAAGTATTTGCCATTTGTATGACTTTTTATTTGTATTACATTTTACAGTATCTGTTTTATTCCTAGTTTTGCAAAACTAGAATATTCAGTTGGTAGTACAACAGGTTGCCCATTTTCACCACAACGATAACATCATGGAATATTGTTTAAATTCAACATTACAACTTTTCTTCTACTGTTAAATGGATATTGCGCCATTTTTTTTTAAAAAAACTGCTCTAAAATTGAGCTGGTCTGTTCAATTCTCTCCGGACTACCTATTCAGCTTGTCGCACATTATACAAAATCAACTTGTATGACCGATTATTATTTCTATACTAATTATACACTCGTATAGTTAGCGTTTTGTTAGCTTCTGTTTAAACTTACCTTAGAATACTCACTATTTCAAACTTTAAATTACCTACTGTAGTCAACTTCTTTTTTTTTTTCTTTTAGTTATGTTAAAATGTTTTATCACTATATCTTGCAAAACAAACGAGTGTAATATCTGTAAGCCTAGCCTGTTGAGGTCAACAAATTTTTTTGGTACCAAATATGGTGATTTAAATTATAGTAATGTATTTTCACTTTTGAAGAAAGTTTGTAAATTCTGTATTGTTTTGCTACAAATGACTCTAACAGCTTCTTTGCTTTATTTTCATTGTATCTGTATAACAAACCAAAAGAATTTTATCAAAAGAAGATTATATGATAATCTATTTATATTTATTAATTGATAATTGATTTATTTGTATTATGTATTCATAATTTTGATAATTAACATTATTATTATAATTCTTTGTATGATTACATACTTTCTAAACTAGGTACAATCTGAGAACATTGATTGAGGTATTAAATCTTGCTCCACCCCATATATCATATGGTTCAAAAATAAATTATAAAAGACACTTCTAGATAAATATAATCATCATCCTTGGTACTACAGCTGTCGTAGTACAGTGGTACCTGTGGTATAGTACCTGTGGTACAGCTGTGGTAGTCTGACTGTACTGGGCTAAAGTTCTATACCTCTGAACTCCCATTCCTCTCAGATCTCCCTTCACACCATCCAGCCATCTCAACCTGGGCCGCCCTCTTAATCGCCTACCTCCGGGGTTCCCTTTGTATAGTTTCTTGGTCAACAAATATAAACTAACAAATAATTAGTGAGAGTTATCAACACTTCAATAACGCTGAAGACTGGACATTCTCTAAAGTTCTTTCCTATGTATCTCTCTCTTTTCTTACATACTCACTCACTCGCACCATTACTATCTTTTTTTTCCGTTTCTATCAATTTTCCATCAACATGTGTTTATCTAAACATCCATATTTCATCAGACATCTTATTTACATTCTTTAATGCAAACATAGTCACATTTGTATGTGCACGTATGCATCTGCTAAACCAAACCAGATGTGTTCCAAAACATTATTTATACACTTTAAAATAGTTTAAGGCTGTATGAATGCAAGGCAATCATATAGTGAACACATTTATAGAATCAGTGTGTTATAGATATCTCGATGTTTTTATCGTGTTCATGACTATTACCTTCTCTGCAGACAGACAGTAGGCCTTTGTACAATCATATTATAGTGTAATATATAATCTGCTAGTGCACAGGTTATTTATTTGATCAATCACATGATCTACAATCTTTTATTTTACACATGTACAAATGTATATATTAATAATAAACTAATATTATGGGAAGTAAGTGACTTAGTAAGCAATAGCCGATATTTTCTTTCTTAGAGGTAGGAATTTCATTGAAATGTGTCTACTTTGACATTATTTGGTGATTTATATCAATTGGCATGCGCCAACATTGTTGTTCTCCAACCGTCTCTGAACCAGTGCGCTTGGTTTCCCTCTCTTATCTTTCCTGAAGTCGGTTCAAACCGAAAATTAGAGACTCTAAGTGTGTGATTTTGATTTCTCTATGTTTTTCTTTCTACATTGAATTGTAGTTGTCGGTTTTGAATCGTATTTCCAACGAAAAATTATATATATATATATATATATATATATATATATATATATTAGTCCTAGGGATCATATTTCATAACTAGTGTGCAAATATTAATCTCAGTAGTACAATATGTTGATATGTATATACCATAGACGTGCAGTCAATGGAAGCAAGGGAACAATGCTTCCCTTCCAATGTCATATAGACGCACTCTAGGGTGTATATAAAATTTATATATACACACACTTTATATGCATGTTAAAACCCCTTCCACCCACCCAAGAGTACCGCTGTGACTCCCTTAAGAACACTACTCCAGGTCTAAGGTAGCATCAAACTCTCGAGTTATACTAGAAAAAGAATATTGCATTACAATTGATCATTGTCTGTATGTATTGGTGTTTTAAACAGTTATAAATTAACAATAACACAATTAAATGCAACCTTGCAAATTAATTGTAGAGGGATTAATTTCATTTGGTAATTGCTATAAGGGTGCCTCATCGCAGTGAAGACCTACAAGTAAAATGAGGCAATCCTACCAATTAGTTAGTAATTAGTTACTCCGGCTTCCTTTCAAAGTGTAAGTACCAGTGTGCTTTAATTTTAGAAATGGACTTCGCTAAGCATTTTCCACTTTATTTCAGCGATGATATAACATATTCGCAAATTATATATATACAGTTAAAAAAACAGTCCAAGCGGGTAAATGAAAAAAACATTAACACATTGAATTACCAAAATATGACATTGACGCTTTTTTTCTAATTCCTTACTTTGATGTTATTCGCACAAAAGGGATTATTATCAGTACTGAAATCGGGATCAGGAGCAATGGGGAAAACTCGTGATCAATGATCAGGATAAAAATGTAATACTGAATAGTGATGATGGGGAAGGGAGATAGAGATTGAAAGAAAGAGAAGGGAGATAAAATAGAAGAGGAGTAAAGAATGAAAAGAGAGAGAGTAGATAGAGATTTAGAAAGAAGAAATGAGATAAAATAAGAGAGGAACACTATGGGAAGGTAGAGAGAGAGAGAGAAAGAGGAAGAGGGAGGGAGAAAGAAAGCAGGAGACACTGATGTGAGTGAGAGTGGGAGAAGATACAGACAGACAGAGGAAGAATGAGAGAGAGAGAGAGAGAGAGAGAGAGAGAGAGAGAGAGAGAGAGAGAGAGAGAGAGAGAGAGAGAGAGAGAGAGAGAATAAGAGAGGCATAGAAAGTGAGAAGATAGAGAGAAATTGAAAGAGAGAGAGAGGTGACAGAGTATAAGAGAGGAATAAGTAGTGAAAAGAGAGAGACGATAAAGATTGGAAAAGAGCAAATGAAAGAGGTGTCACTCTACTTGACTCCGCACTATTCAACTTTTTTGGCTCTGTACCATTCACCATTGGTTTTTTGACGTTGACGAAGACTGCTTGTTAGGGTTGAAAGATCCTAGTCTTTTTTTCTCATTTCTTATTGTGTGTTGATCATATATATACATATATATATATATATATATATATATATATATATAACCATCATTTTTATGCTATTAAAAGAAGACTACACTCAAGGGATGTAATTATAGACTATACACCTGACTCTTGAAATAAAATTACTTCATGATTACTATAAATTACTTAACTAATATAAATTAAAAAGGACCGTCTGAGTCTCCAACCGTCTCTAAACCGGTGCGCTTGGTTTCGCAAAAAAACAAGAGAAATTGTAAGTAATTTCTCTGTGTTTTTTTTCTGTACATTGAACTATATTTGTTCGTTTCGGATCGTATTTCTAACAAAAATTTATATTTATGTATGCTGTTAAATCAATAGAATTTTGTTCAAAAATTAACAACAAAAGTTCTAAAAGGAAAACTAAAATACACACAAAATAGGTTTACATAACTACTTCTTGAATGTTAGGTTTAAGTGTCGTCTGGAGGAAGAGAACAGACTTGTTTGTCTAAGGAATTATACAAGGATGTGACATTACTCTATTAAAAACAAAATGAAAACTTTATCGAAAAGTAATTTCAAGAAAATTAAAACTGATCAAGTGTCGTTGCAATTAGAAGGCTAATTTCCTTCTTAAGACAAAAACTTTGGTACCGAGAGACTAATGTCATGTTTGCAAAAAATTAGTAATTATATCGGGCATTAGCTTAATAAGCATGACCTCTTTATGCTGTCACCGTTTTTCAGTACTATTAACAATAAATATATTGCGTCGAATTGTTTTTGCTCACAATGATTCCTTTCAATGTATTTTTAGAGCATTTATTCCAGTTATAAATTGATTTTTTTTTTAATATATGAAATAAGTAATTTCCCAAAAATATTTGACAAAAAATTCACCCGTCTTTAATCAAGCAATTCTTTTTTTGTCATTTTAAAAAATACATCCATGTTTTTATAAATGTCTATAGGAATAAAAATGAATGAATGAATATTAATTAAACGTGTGGGATGTTTTTTTTTCAAAAATGTCATTTTTATTTCTACGATTCAAAGAACATAACAGTTATTAAACTTTTTTAAGTAACTGAAGCATATCTTATAAATATCAATTAGGTAATATTATATATTATTCAGTAATAAATAGTTCCTTTCCAGATTCATTTAAAGGTTGTTCCCCTTAAAAAGGGAATATATTAATTTTTATTAAAATTTGTTACAAATTATTAATTTTTTTAATAATTTTAATTAAGAATTAAAATTAATTAAGACAGTAAATATACTGACGTAAAAATATAATCAGAAAAAAATGAAAGGAATATATTTATTGAGACGAAAGGAAGATTTATGATGAATATAGATTTTTAAGGTGGCTGTCAAGTTTTAATTGGTAGCTTTTTCTGTTGATACGATGTTTAGAGTTCTATAGCATGGCTTAGTTGATATAATTAGTTAATTAGTTGATATAAACATCAACTCTGAAAGTCAAGACATATTAGTTTTCAGAGTATTTTAATAACTTATTTATAATGTATTGTGGGTATCATACTGTGTGTTTCAGTTATTTAGGCTATGATTATTGATAAATATTCTGCATATATCCGGTATCAATGCTGCAACTATTTAAAAACAGTTTTCAGTAAAATGCCGCCATGATTCTTGTAGATAACTTTGGAATGACCTCCAGGAATTATTCTGGTAGAAAATCATGTTCAATGTAAAGGCATTGTGTATCAAAATTGTTTCTAGAGTGCTGTAAGTATCGTGTTGCGATATATTTTCTTAGTTTTCTGTTTGAATGTTGTTGGCAGGAAATTATTTCTAATATCCTACAGCAATGTTGTACGCAAATATACTGTTAAGAGTCCTGTTGGTATGGAATCTACAGTTGCATTTGTGGTAATTGTATGCCATTAGCTTTAATGTTTTCTGAGACTACTTTCCTTAGATACAATATTTTATGTATATAGCTACATAGCCTGAGTATTTCTAGAGATTCTTCTTATATATTGTAGACAGGCCCGTCCCACAGCTAGGCCGAACCGGGACCTGGAGTTCCGCGCTTAAGGGTACCGCGCGGGACGACGGTACTGACCTCGTGCAAATGACCTGTTGATTGCTTAATCTGTCATGCCGACGGTAGATTTTATTTTCAAATAAAATTAAAACCTCTAAGTTATTTTTATTTCTAATGCCTGCACAATATAACCATTTTTTCTATATATAATAATTTATGGCAGAGAGAGGCTCTCCACCTTCATACGAATGGCCCTGCTTGTTGATATTTCACCTCTTTATATTTGCACTGTTGCAGTTTTAAATTCCGTTGATAGTTTCTCATAATCAATTCATATGATCAAAGTTCGGAAAAGTGAAAAACAAAATAACAAATCAATGATTGATAACAAATAATGATTATTAGTAAATTTATAAAAATCCTGAACTATTGCTATGATTTATCCCTTTACCTCATTGAGGTATACTGGCAATTCAAAATTTCTATGACGTGTAACAAGTTATATTTCCATTCTCTCCTCATCTCAAAACGCCACATTTGTCAGGTGATTTACTAAGATGGCAGAATTGATCACATCAATATTTCATGACAAGTGGCATTTCTTAGCGCTTTTCTTGATAGAGCCAATCGGTTGAGACAGTTTGACAACCACCTTAAAAATCTATATTCATCATAAATCTTTCTTTCGTCTCGATAAATATATTCTTTCCAATTTTTTCTGTGATTCATTTTTTATAGTCAGCTCTATCATTTAATAATTCAAACATCAATCTACAAAATCTATAAATAAATCATAACTTTGAGGAAAAAATTGAGACTAAGCGTTGGAGAGTAGACGAAAGTGACCGATTGATTAGGAAAGAGTAAGCAAGATATATAGGTATCAGCAGAGTCAGTGAGAAAGAGTGAGTAGATTATATGATGTATATGACAGTGAAAGAGTAAGATTATGCAGGAGTAAAGGAGGGAAAGAGAAGCGGAAAGAAAAGTGAATATGTAACCGAGGTACAGACAAATGAGTATATATATATATAGTTCAATGTACATAAAGAAACCTAAAAAAATTAAAAACACACACTTACAGTCTCTAATTTTTGGTTGAACCGTCTTCAGGAGAGATAAGAAAGGGAAACCAAGCGCACTGGTACAGAGACGGTTGGAGACTAACAATGTTGCCACATACGCGCCCGGTTACAGAGAATAAGGTAGACAAGAATCAATTTAAGATTAAATTAAAATAGGAATATGAAAAATAATAATAAACACAAAAACAAATAAAATAATAAAAACTGAGGGATGAACAGAAGAAATGATACATAAATAAAAATTAAAGTTTATGGGCTAAGATTTAATAAAAAATAGAGAATAAGACTTAAAATAAAAGCATAAAAACTAGATGCACTGACAAGAAACTAATAGAATGAAGCATTATCTCTTAAGATGGAGGCCAGGTGCACTACGCGCATTGAGCAACCAAATATGGGCTTCTCCGGAGGCTCGGAGAGTGAGATTTTTGCAGTCAGAGGGGATTTGTCGTAGAATCTGTAACCTGCAGCACTCATTAAATATATATATATCACGATTTTCAATAAACGCGTGAGATAACAATCAACGGACAAATCACTATAAGGAATGGGAAAAACAGACTTTCAAGCGTAAGAATTTTCAACCGTAACAAGCATTCTTCGTCAGAGTCAAAAGCCTAAAACACTAGAAAACTGACAAAACTCAAAAAACTGAAACACTAGATGCAGAAATATCATAGCGAGGGGTTGAGAGGAGTGGGAGGGAAGAGTGGTATTTTAAAAGGATGTAAACTACAGGAAAGGGCAATAGTCCAGGAATGGATGTTTGGGGAAACAAAGGAATACAGTAAGAAAAAGTAAAAAACTATCTGCGTGCTGTCAACCCTCTTAGATGAGACTATTGCCCTCGTTAGGACTGAGATGGTCAGTCAGACTGAATATGTACGTGAAACAGATAGAAAGGGAGCGAGAGAGGGGGAAAGTGAGAGAGAAGGGGAGAGAGTAAGTAAGATAATAAGAGAGTTAGAGATAGTGAGAGAGAGAGGAGGCAAGAGAGTGTATGTAAAAGAGTGGAAGATAGAGAGAGAGAGAGAGAGAGAGAGATAGATAGAGAGAGAGAGAGAGAGAGAGAGGGGGGGGGGAGAATGAGGCAGAGGGAGAGAGAGTAAAAGTGATAATGACTGCCTTTAAGAAAAAAAAGATCTCCAAAGAGGTACATTGAATATAATGAATGTCTTTAAACATAAGACAAATTTAATTGTAAAAAGCTACTAGTCTCGGTTAAAGAGAAAACCTTTGTGATGTTAGTAAGCTGTTAAAATCTCTCTGATCTTCAAGAGCTGAATATTAAGGTGAAAAAGGAACATTATTTGTTCAATAGGACTGTTTTCAACAGTAATGTTTATAATGCTGAATTGTTCCAATATAAGATATTATTATTGAATAAGATATATCTTTCTTAAAGAAGTCTACGAGTATGTACGATCAATAACTTGTAATGCTTGAGTTTTAATTGGACATTTAGTCATTGGACAGAAGGAAAACACCATACATATCATTATAGATTAATAAATTAACTTTTATTTTTAAAAACTGTCACTTTGGTATATTTTTAGTAGAGGAATTTAAGATCTGTAATTCTGTTTCCGTTCCCACATTAAATAGATCTAAGCTTAGGTAAACATGTCTTAGTATAATTAAACATGTCTCAGGCCAAGCTAGAAACAATGATTTTACAGTATATCACATAGCTGAGTGCTGACAAACATGTCTGACAACCTCTTAAAAGAAACAAACTATCCAATTGCTCACCTCTGGATAGGTAGACCCAAAGTTCAATTACCACTCTGGCTCTTGATTTATTCATGTAAGAGATGAATAAATCGGTTATACCTCGGAGTGGATGTTAAGGTCTTGAGCCTTAAAGATCCCTACTTTAAATAGATTTGAGTTTGGAAAAATTTCGGATTTTCAAAAAATGTAGGATCAACAGGTAATGTAACTCGTCTAAAATTGGTGCTAAATAATGAATTAGCTACAATGTCGAACCTAAACCAGCACTAAAAGGTGAAAGCCTTATACATTTTGTTAGTAAGCAATTACAGCACTTTACGTAACTGTAAAGATTTGTAATTAAGTCATTAGAGTTCAAAATGGCTCAGACCTACCAAAGTGAGTCCATTAAACTTTGTATAACAGAGTCTTGGATATTGGACATGGTATTTTAGATAGGATTATGGTGGCAGTTCACAATTGTCAGAACATACATAAATGACTCAGAAGCAGGTTACGACCATCATGGCACGTTACATGACTCAGCGCAGAATACCTTTCCAAGGTATATGCCTCTCCAACCTAGATGTGTCTGTACTGTATTACGTCATTACTAACTTGGTGACAATGCAAATAGATGCAAATATTTGGCTAAAACGATCTGAACGTTTTGAAATTTAGCTGTATGGGGACTCAACTAGATATGGAAATTATAAATGCTGTCATTATGAGCTTGGTGCAAAGAATTTTGTATTTAAGCAAATTTAGTGATTTTTATTGTAGGAACCATGGGTTATGTCATTACAAACTTTGACCAAATCTAACTAAATACAACGGTACTGCAAACCTAAGTACAATATTGTGATGGCAGAGACCCACCTAGGAACGCGATATTACGAATTTAGTCCGAACACACCTAAATTCAATCTGTTATCTAAAAATCCAGCGTTATGCAGTTTAATATGATGAAGATACAACTACGTTCTGCAGTTCTTGATGACCAACCACGATCTTTGTGCGAGCTTACATAGAGACCGAATCCATATCATACATAAACCTAAGTCATTGCAAGTCATCCACCAGGTACTGTAAATTGTGTCTCTTTTATCATTTCTCTTGAACTCAAATTTACTTTGTATTAATTGGGCAAACTCCTGATTGGGTTATGATAATATAGTTAATGCAACTATTACAACCCGGCTTGTCTACCACAGACTCGAATTTCTGCAGACTAACCTATATAATACGTTAATTGGGTTGTTGTTAACTTAGTGAAAACTCCAATTAGTGAAGACCTGAACTAGTAACATAAAATTTGGCCTCACTCGAACAGGCATATCAATATTACTGCATTTCCTTGTTTGGCGCAGATGTAACTTTTGCATAGTCCACTGGCGAAGACCCAACTGGAACAAAGCTGAATTGGCTCAATCACAAACAAAAAAGTTTTGTTTAAATAAAAAAAAATATCCAAAAAGCATTAAAAATACCCTTAGCCTGGTGTTTTTAATGGGAATTATTTGGATGGAATTTTGTTTCCAATATAACAAAAAATGTTAAATATTAATTAACAAAAATTACTTATAACAAATGGAATGCAATTAATGCAATACATTTTTATTGATGTAGGTTTATAAGTTTCTTACTTTTTGGATCTGTATAATAAATTTCAATACACATTGATACTTGTAATTGATCTATTCGGTAATAATTATAATTGTAGTAATTTTAAATTAAAAATTAAGTTTTTTTATTATATTTAAATCATGATTTGTTATTTTGAATATGCACTTATGATAGTGACAATAAAGGTTTATTACACTGTAGTCTTGAGAAAGATGTTGCGGCAAATTCAAGTTGGGGCGATGCCAAAGTTTTCTTGCATCAATACGAGCCAGGGTTAAGTTCCTGTCCTTATTTAGGTCTAAAATAAAAAAGTGTTTCGCTTCAGGTGTGTTCAGTGATAACTGTACACTAATCTTTTTTTAAAGATAGTTTGAAAGAGAGTGAGAGAGTGTCTGTGTATGTGTGTAGGATAGGGGAGGGTACAAGAACAGGTTCATTACCAGCAGTGGTTAAGAAAACTAGAACGGAAAAGGGTCTCAGCATAGGTTTATTGAATGGTAGGTGGAAACCAGGTTTATTCAGTGCTAGGGCCACAAACACTTTCTCTTAAAGAGAGCAATAAAAAGAGAGAGAGAGAGAGAGAGAGAGAGAGAGAGAGAGAGAGAGAGAGAGAGAGAGAGAGAGAGAGAGAGAGAGAGAGAGAGAGAGAGAGAAAGGAGAGAGAGAGAGAGAGAGAGAGAGAGAAGAGAGAGAGAGTTGAAAAGAGAGAGAAAAATGGAGAGAGGGTAAGCGTGAGAGTGTGTCTCAGATTGAGAAGGGACAAAAATAGTGAAATAGAAAAAGTAATAGATGGAAGGAGAGTTCTATTCTAAAATAGACAGTGAAATACGAAAACTCTTTCTTTTTTAACGTCATGTATGTTTTAATATTAGTAACAAATTTCACCTCGACGTTCATAACCATCGGACTGGCAGTTGTCAGTTTTCTAACAAATAACAGTCAAAGGAAATGTAATGCCAAGACTGTGGTTACTTAAATGAATTATATTTAAAAATATCTCTTACCTATTCATGCAAATGTTGAAATACGTTTGCTCTTATTTGCAGGTTTATTCTGTGGATATAAGTTGATCTTTATTTCACGTATTAATTATAAATAGAGTGGTAAAGATAAAATAAAGATTGCACAGAGCAGAAGAAAAAAATCCCTCTTATTGTATTAGCAACTGAGTTTTTGCTTTTTTTCTTGTTTTTTTTTTTTAAAAAAAGACATTAAAAATTTAATTTTTTTTATCATTTCTATACAAATATTTTTAGTCTATATTTTGTTTTATTTATCTATATTTATTATTGGATAATTCAAACGGGATTTCAAGTTGAAAATAATGACCATTTCTGCTAAATGTATTCCACTGTTGATCTATTAATTCCAAAGCTAAATTCAGTGGCATTTTAATCAGAAGTGATTGGGCATCTAGATAAACCAATGTTATACTCCTACAGAGTGTTTCATTATTTAATGCTTCTCTAGACGGCAATTAATATTTTTAATGAGTATTGTTGTATGCAGTATCACTCACTTAACTTCACTTAAATTTAAAAAGTCAATGTATTGTTCTACCTTCAACCATACGATTGGAAAGAATAAATAACTAAGCGTCTGTATTTTATCTAGGTTAGGTTCCCTCAAGGGAATACACATAGATCGAACATTGGTCCTTTTTGATTCTACATTGGGAGCCCTAAATTTTGCTTAACAAAAGTATATTTAAAATAGTTTCATTAATAAGTACCTGATATCGTATAGGTTAGCACCGACTGCTTAACATCCTTTGCAAAAAATAATGTGCTCAGATTTAATCATCTCCCACGTGAATAAATTGAAGACCAGGATGGGTATTGAACTCCGGACCTACCAGCCTAGAGGTGATCACGTTGCCACTGAGGTAAAATGACCCATCAAAACAAGTGAGTTACATAATGTAAATATCTAGAATTTTGTATGTATAAATAACGTTTCTTGTAGATCAAGAAATACAGATAAATTAAAACACACATTTGCACTCTCTAATTTAGGTAAGATAAGATAAGAAAAACCAACCGCACTCTTACAGACACGATTGTAGACTGTAAGTGTATGTTTTTAATTTCTTTATGTATCTTTATTTTAAATGTAGTTATTTGTCCGATTCGGGATATTTTCATGGAATAGGTATTATATATATATATATATAACAAAATTTCACAATAACCACATGAAGCAACAATCAATATTCAAACAATAATAAGAAATAGGAAAAAAAGACTAAGATCTATCAACTGTAACAAGCGGTCTTCGTCACAGTCAAAAACCCAACTGAAACACTAGATGCAGAAACATCTGGTGAGGGGTTGAGAATAATGGTGTTTTAAAAGGGTGGAAAGTGAATCAATTTCAATGATTGCTTTAGGGTGCAGATATTACAAGTTCCTCCAGAGAGTAAAACGGTCACCTTACGCGCATCCGAGGAGGCACATATCTGGTTTTTAAATGCCCGTTGTAAACTAGGTCTAAACTTAAAACGACAGGGCTGTTTTGAATGATTAGACATTATTTTATATTTTACTATTTTCTTTAATATGTTTTTTATTTGTTTATTATAATTTTTATTATCTTATATTTTAAATTATTATTTATACAATTTTATGTTATTCTAAACATCCTGAGGATTATTATTGTTTAAGTATTTATCATTTATATTCCTGGATTTTATTTTGTATCAGTTATTTTCTTCTTAATTTTCTTCATTATTATCTTTCAGTTTTTATTATTTCTATTTCCTAATTTTCTTCATTTTTACTTTCTATTTCTTAGCTCTTTTGCTTATTTCTAGTTACTTTTTCATACTTGACTTGAACCGGGCTGTTGGTTGAACACTGTTGGTCTCCAACCGTCGCTTTTCATGTATGGTTGGTGCTCCTATCTCATTTACCTGATGATGGATCAACCAAAAATTAAAGACAGTAAGTGTGTTCGTTTCTTTGTTGTGTGTCTGTGATTTACTGTGAAATATATATATATATACTTCGAATAAAATGAAAGGTCCATATATATATATATATATATATATATATATTATATATATATATATATGCGTGTCCGAATAAAAATTTTATTTTGTTTCTACTTCACGGTAGATAATTCTATCAATATTTATAAATGTAAGATTATAATTATGGGTTTCTGTGAGGGTGTAAAAATAACATACGGATGTGATATAAGTGAGTGATTAAAGAAGTTGCGAAGTTACATTGTTAAGTCAGCCAGAGGATTCCTGATAAAAATATAGTATTTTTAACAGGATTTCACAATAAACACATGGAAAACAATAAACGTCTAAACCACAATAAAAAATCTGGAGTGGCCTACACTCTACTTTACTATAAGTAACTTAATGTCAAACTTCTTGAGTATATAAAACATAACGTCTCATTTAAGCATAACGTAAACATCTAAATGGGATATAATTATTAGCCTGTCATTCCTGAGGTAGTACAGATAGTGATTGAAGGACATATCAATTTATAGGCTTATTTTGGTACATCACAAATAATTTATTATTTGCAAATAATTTCATTAGTATAACTACAGAAGTAATAACATTTTTGAAAAACCAAAGTGAACATTTCTTGAAACGAAATAGTATCCTACAAGAGAACATGGCTATTGTTCAAATAGCCAGTAGATTTCTTACATCGTTTACTTGACATCCTTCTACATTGAATATTAATGTAAAATTTTCAAATTTGAAACAGTAAAATACTCTTTTTTTCTCTGAAAAACTTCTTAAACAGCAAAGAAAATGTTGTTTTAAGGTGATTTGTTAATTAAAGATGTACGATAAAAACAGTTATTAATCTCTAAACGAAAGATTTAAATTTTGAATTATCTTTTACATTTTTGGTTTTTAACAGAATTATTATACTGGGAATTTTATGGCTTCTTAGTATTTAATAAGATCATTTTCCTTCCCCTTTGTCAAATAACATATACACGAATTTTTTTTTAATGAGTGTTATCATTTACCTGCACAATATTATTCCTCTTACATCTCTTATAAGTCAATAATATATTTTCATTTTTCCATTAGAAACATCAATTTTATCTCAGTGGATTCGCTCAAAAAATGTCTAAGTCAATGTAAACAATGTAAAAAAATACAAAAAAATCGACAAGTATAGCAGGTGATCTCTTAGTCTAGGGTAAACAAACAGTTTTTATATCGTTATTGCTCTTTCCCGTAATTGAAACTTCATGAATTTTTTTTTGTAAATTGCTAATTTTTTGTTCCATGTTTGGTCAAATTTTCATTATTTTTTAACTAGCCGTTTAGCGTCAAAAAATCATTTTCTGAAAACACAAATCGTACTGTAACGCCCCTTTAGCGAATGTAATTTTAGAAAAAAATATTTCAACTCATTCGCCATATAATGTTCTATTTGTAGGCATAGCTTCATTCTTGTCCGTCAAACAGTATGGCATGTATCGCTCTCACAAGGTTTGAGATTGAATTATAAGTCAAAATTTGTACATTTTATTGAAAAAAAAATATTTCCTGTTGTTTTAAAATTCTGAATATATTTTTCGTTTGTTGCATTTGAAACCTGAAGGATAATGTCAAACTTTCAAAACTCTAGGGTTATCAGTTTAGGAGAAATAAATGTTTAAAAAAAAACGGTTTTTGGCAAAAAAAGTGACTTTCCCATCATGTATAATTCTTCCCAAACAATAGGGATCTTCGTATAAATGGGGCCCATTATTGTGTAAAATATCAACTTGATCCATCAAAGATTCTGGACCGTAGCGTGGTAACAAGCAATGCTAACACACTCACCCACCCACCCACCCACACACACACAGACATCATCGTAAAAACGTCATAAAACGACTTCTGGTACCTCAAAACATGTAATTCCGTCAACATCTCGAGATCGAATTTTTTCACGATCAGTATACTTTACTTATAGTAAAGTAATACTTATAGTAAAGTAAAAATGTGAATGATCTTAGTTTGTTTTCTCATTTCTTATAGTCGTACAGGTCTTGATTGTTCACGTATTTAATGTGAAATTTTGTAGGTATATGCTTCATAAAAAAGTATGTGTTATAAAACTACAACACCAATCCCAAATGCTGGCCATATACTTAATGTAATAGGGTATTATTAGATACCTTTAATATAAAGATGTACTAATTACATCTCCTTAAAACTATAAAAATAGAATAATTAATTATTTCAATAATGTTTTTGATTTATATTAGCATTGACAACTATTAATTATCGTTTATGACATTTTTTTTTAGTATTCTTCAAGAAATGATGGAAGAAAATATGTTTATCTAAAAAAATATTAGTATAATAAATACATTAAATAACATATATCTAAATATGTTATCTAATAAATATATCTAAAATATATGAGTAGACAAACATGTATGCTGAGAAGATAGACAACATGAGCGATTTTCTAAATGACTTAATTTGCTTTAAAATACGTTAATATTATTTTGATAATATTTTATTATAGGGGTGTTATGTGTTTCTGATTGTGTTAAATTCATAAGATATAAAAGAAGTTTGCGAGTTATTGCTGTGTAAAGAGCGATAATGGTTGGCAGTATAGGAATGGCTTTTTGTAAGGCCAGTCTGGACAATAAGCCCAGTTGGCCCTTATGTTGCTTCGAATGAAGCCAAATATTTCTCTTTTGGCCTACTCTTGTCTGTCACACAAGGAAATTCCTTGCCTCAAAGAACACTAACAATAGAAAGAGATGGAGGAAAAGTAGGAAAAAGCGAAATAACTTAAGTCATCTCTGGGAAAACTTTATTCTAATATACAATTCTTTCTGAATAGATGTTATTTCAGAGGAAATCTCGTGCCAAACCAATTATTATATTAAGAGCTATTTCTTTCGGAATTGATTTAGTTTTCTTCTTTCTTTTCCGAGGAGTTTTCCTTTTTCTTCGAGTTTACTAACTCTTACTCTTTCTTTTGTTACTCTTCCACTCTATCTCTCTCATGTTCTTCTTCAGATTTCTTCTAATTGTAACCTTTTTTGCACATATTTTTTCTTGTTTTTTTTCTCTACCTCTCACTTCTCTCTCTCTCTCTCTCTCTCTCTCTCTCTCTCTCTCTCTCTCTCTCTCTCTCTCTTCACTTTCTATCCACTTCTCTTTATCTTTGTTCTACTTCCCTTATTTTCATTGCCTGATTAATCTCTACCTATTACTTTCATCTTCCTTTCTTTCTCTTTATCCTTTCTTAGTTACTGACCCCCATCCTTCTTCTTCTTCAACGTAGTCTGTGTTTCTCTTTCACTCCCTTTCTCTACCATTTTGTTATTCATGTATTCCTAACTGGGTATGTAGGAGGGTGGGTGGGTGGGTGTGTATCCAAATATTTTCCTAATACAACAATCTCTCTATATAAAGTTCATGGATTTGTTTGTTTGTTTGTTTGTTCACGAATTTTCCGTGGAGATAGAGACCTGAATTTAAATATATATTATTTATTATCTGAATAATGTTAAGTAAAAGAAAATTATCACTATATTCCCAAATTTGGAGCTAGGGAAGCAAGTGTCTTGCGTGCTCGCCGATGACAGTAGTGTAAATGTATTATAAATAGATCTAACCATTTTTTTTAATTTAATATTTGTCTAATTTAAACACTAGTAATAAACTAAAGGCATGGAGCCAGGGTAGCCCACTGGCTTAAAAAGTTCTTGCGTTCTCGCCGATATAATACGA